>DWQW01006738.1:0-15892 GCA_018249695.1 Heliconius erato demophoon | reverse complement strand
TCTTTAGATACAATCGGAAAATACAGAAATCCGTTTAAGTCGAGTCTTTAGTAAAAGAATAATTAGCTTTTCGAGACAAACATATCTAGATGCTAGATTTAATTAAATATAAATATTTACTAGTTAAAAATAAAAGAAACCATTATTTATCAAGATAAAACAGCAAGTTTAAATGACAAGGATATTCAACTTTAGTTCAAATAATTCTTTGTAATTTGAATATTCAAATAAGTTTGTTATTTATTGATATGACAAAAGATTTAATTATTACTATAGCTATTTAATTATATGGAATGGAGTGGTTTACAACGTTAATATCATTTAATAAGTATTACGATGTCGATTTAACCGATGTCATATATGATCCACACGCAACCGCAAGTTACAATGCACGATATGTATTCTATTGCCAGTTATAGTATATCAATTTATGTGAAATATTGCACATACATATATATTATATAAATGCAAATACAAATTGAATTTATAAAAAAAAATAAATTATTTGTAATGGCGGTTTTGTTTGTTACTTATATTTTTATAGTTAGTACCATTATTTATTTACTACGAAAGCATTAAGATTAAGAGAAGCCTTAATTTTATTATGGCGTATCGAACGTGCCAGCCGAGCACCTTATTAAAGAATTGAACTGAAACTTATTTTTTGTTAAATATAAAAATTACAAAAGAAACATATCTTACACAAATATAAAAAGGTAAATATTTATTTTAAAATAAAGAATAAATATTTTACAAATTTTTGAATACTTTTAAATGTTATAATAATGTTGTAAAGGGAAACTTATTTTATTTATAAATATATTTTTCTACGTAAATCAACGCATTGAGTCCTATTACTGAGTTCCATCAATTTAATGTGCGCTTACATTGAAAATCAATTTCAAGCCAAATCCCTAATCACGCCCACTCATGAGGTAGTCTAGACTAGAATATATTTTTCATTTCATAAAATTTTTTTTCATTACGTCACGTCTACAAATATAGGTATCGCTATAGTTTAGATTTTTAATTATTTCGATACTTTGCTTTTGTTATATAAGTTTTAATAGCTGTACGTGAGCTCTGTACAAATATAAATATAAAACGCAATTATTGTTTGTAATTGTAACATAAGTACATTATCATATATATTTCAATATTTGAGGCTATCGTGGCGCAAGGTTGCCAGGTTGTGACTGTAACGCGACGGTTCTGGGTTCGATCCCCATTCGGGGGAATGAAGGGTTATTAATAAATATTTTCATTTCCTTGCTCTAACTCCAAGGCAAAAAGCCGGGCGTTAGGTTCCGTCATCCATCACGCAACGCCTTGAAAAAATTGACGGAAAGTGGGGACCGGAGTGTTTTAACACTATATTCCATCTGCCTATCCTGCTCTGTGCGGAAGACAGCGTGAAGCTGATTTATTTTTTTTATTCAATATAAAATTATTACAAAATTGACCTATTTTCCGTGAATACAAAGGCATTATAGATTTCCGTCTACACAGAAAAACAAACACCTTTTAGGAGTGTCCCAGCTGTGCTTAATAACATACGTGGACCCAAACTCAAGTGAGACACACCGATCTCAATTTATTACTCTGCGTCGCAACTTACCTATAAAAATGTACTTACAGGTTGAACTAACTTACTTCCGGAAATAGATTTGAAAATATATATTTTGTATAAAAACATTAAATATTATGATTTTTACTATATATCTAAGAGGAAGATACATAAGATTTTTTTTATTAGGGACCTTTATTAATGTAATAGTACCTAAAACAATGATTTTTTAAATTTTTGTTTCTTTATCTGTATGTCTGCGATTGTTGTCGCTAATCTAAGAATCGTCTTAAATGACTAAATGCGGTTTTCACCGCCGTCTGGATTAAACTTCCCTTAACATGGAGGTTTGTTTTATTACAATTTTAATTTGATGTAATATTTTCATTTCTACGATATGGTAGCAAGGCAAAGCGTGGCGTTGAGTTCCGCCACTCAATACGCAATGCCACAATAATTGCGTGGAAAGTGGGGAAAATAGTGTCTTAACACTAGATTCCTTCTGTGTCCTCCGCTATATGCTGGATATTAGATATGTTACATAAAGCTGAAAAAAAACTTAAATTATTGTTTGCCTATGTCTATACATATATATAAATAAAATTACTTTATTTAAAATTAAATTAGATTTACCTAGACAGATGTAAAAAATAAACATTTTTCTATTAAATACGAAAGTCAAATCAATTCCCAAAACATGATTTATTCAATGTATAACGAAATTAAATATCCATTTTTAGGATTTTGTACCCCAAAAGGAAAAAAAAGAACACTTATAGGACTTTGTGGTCCATCCGTCAATACCATTTTACTTCAGATTATGTTGAGGTATCTTCTAATATAACGCAGTCAAAAGATATGATATGATATGAGTATTTATATATCGTTTTCGTTTCATTTCTACTTCCCGTAGACCTACAGTAATTAAATTTATGACGAAGTAAGATCTTATAATATAGACAAATAAAGGAAAAAATCTGAAAAGTAAAAAAAATATTACTATTTCATAGAAAAAAAAACATTACAAACTTATATTTGTAGTTCACTTCATACTAAATAAGTGTATTTCAGCTTGTTAACTTTGTTCGCCGCATAATCAAAAACTATAAGATATTTCCCAATCACAATCCTGAAATTGGTACAGAACCCTCTGTTAAACCGACCAAGCGAGAGTTCGACTCGCGCTTAGTCGGTTTTTTCTTAAATACACTTAAGTAAACATTCATACTCGTATATATCAAGCGGGTGTAGACGCACGGGGGTGAATAAATTAGACGATATAGGATTCGAGAATCGTCAACAGTTGAATCAGACAACAATATATATTTATTTAATTTTCAATATAACACTCAACACCCGCTAGGACTTTATGCAAATAAATTTATTTCAAGGGCACTTATATATTTTTTTCCTTTTTATACAAATAAAGTGCAGGTAGGAAGCTAGCGGTGGGTGTTAAAATAAGTTCATAATTTTAAACGCTACAAGCAGTAGGCGTTGCGACGACAACTTGTTAATTTTTAATAAAAATTGAAAACAAGTGGCAACTAGTCGTGGCGCAGGGGTCTAATTGTGACTGTAAAACCGTATGTGGGTTCGATCCCCACTCGAAGAGATGAAATATTTACATACATTTCCATTTCTTCGCTCTGGTGTCGAGGACAAGCGCGGCGTTGAGTTCTGCCACTCAACACGCAATGCCTCCAGAATTTGACAGAAAGTGGGGGACGGAGTGTCTTAACACTAGGTTTCCTCTGCCTACCCTGCAGTGTGTGGGATACAGCGTGAAGCTGAAGCTAGTAACTAGGCAAAGAGCAGCGTTGAGTTCCGCCACACCAATATAAGTCTGAAAATACGGTGGAAAGTGAAATACAACGTGAAGCTAAAACAAATGTAGAGAATGAGATAACACAATTGAAATATCTTGAAAAATGTTCAGCTGAAAAGCTACAAAATGTTAAATGCAAAATTTACGATTTGATTAAAGTTTTTCCAGTCCAAACAACGCTCGTCGGCCGCTGAACTAGCATTCAAACTTTGCTAACACTCCGCATACGTTTGTTTTCATATTGAATAAATTTTTTAGTCTACTTTTCATTCTTTTATGTATTGTCTGCTACTGTAGTTGTTTGTGAAATGGGAACATTACTCTACTCTTGACAATAAAAAGGCGAATGTTTCATTACAAAAGTTAGAAAAAAGTTTCGCATTTTTAATGTTATCCGAGTGTAACTGGCTGTAAAAGCTGAATGGGACTCACGATCGCGAGGAATGCGCGCTGTCTAGATGCGACATTTGTTTGCTTTAAGAAAATTACGGTGGACTTTGAATCTACCAGAACTGTCGTGTCTATGTGTTACAAGTATTAAGAACTGACCGAAATATAGGTTCATAGTTTATATCAGTAGTAGTATTTTAAGTAATTTATAATTTTACATATTTTTTGACATTATGCATAAATATTTCGTCGCTTGATTGATTCTTAAGTCGGACTTTTGTTATTTATCATTTGTAACTTTTCTGTAAATTATACTAAATTCTTAAATAGATTTGTGGCCTTATGTAAATGTATACATATACAATACATATGTATTGAAGAAAAAGAAAAATGAATGCCACTGTTCTGGTGCCGATCGACAAACGACTCGATTTGGGAGGATGATGATGTAGTCAGTCTCGACTTACGTTGTTTCGAGTTACGCCTAAGTTTTATAGTTTTCCTGAACTGTACGTCAATTCTTTCGATTTCCGGCAGAGACGAATTGATTTGTCCCGAGGCCAACGTCTACGGCGCGCAGGAAAGAACTTTAAAAAAAAATCTTACCAAAGCGTTTGCAAGTTAGAAGAACGCCATGATTTTTTTAAAAGATATGTTTTAATTTTGAAATAAGTTTTAATCTTTTTAAATAAGTTTTGATCTTAATATTGAGAGGTTTAAAATTTATTTTTGATAAAACATGTTTTGTTATAAATGCAATTTGTATTTTTATAACATGTGAAATTAAACATATGAAAAATACGACTTACGTCGTTTCGATTCATGATGCGTATTTCGAAAACTTAGCCGTAAATCGAAGATTGATTGTATTTAAAGTTTGTGGCTTGATAGAATCATGTATAACAAAGTGCATCGTTGAGTTCCGCTACTTAGCTTGCATTATCTCTTTTTAAAAGAAGAAAGTCAGTCAAGAACATGTATTAGCATATTTAAAGAAAAAATGCTGTATACATTTTTCTGATCTTATAAAAATACCTAAAATATATTTTACAAAATATATTGAAATATTGTTAATATGAGAATACACAGATAGGTACTTTATTTTCAAAGTTATCTTGATGCAAATGCTATCGCGAGTATTTGAATTAGCCTCATATACCTAATATTTAACAATGAGTTCGATTAGCACCTGTAGAAACGACTAGTAATCGAACCTATTCCCGTTTTATATTAATTTTTACTCCCGTTTCCATTAATTTCGCTATGAAAAACAAAAAAAACCAAAGAGATGACTAAAGTGATTTTATGATGTCGCATAGAAATCATGTGTTAATAAGTTTCACATACTGTAAAATTTGAAACAATCAAACTGACAGTCAGGACTTAGTATTAAGGAAACGCATTTCACTATATATAAAAAAATGCTAGACGGTACAAAAAGATAGCAACAAGAGCTTAAAAGGTATTTTGTGGAAGATATTCTGAGGCCCTCATCAGAGCAGCGATGACATTGTGCGGAATAATTGGGTGCACAGATTTGCGCATTGGGGTCGTCGAGTGTTCTAGATAATTATAGTGCAGATACCTTTCGTATCTACTTTTTATGATTCGGGCATGCCTTTTCCTTAACATTTCTGGACTAAATTTATTATGTGGTCGCTAGAATCTAGAATATAAATTATGTTTTATATTAAACACAATTTGTAAGTGTAAAATACAAAAGGTTGAGTTTCCCCAAATTGAAACTATACACAGAGTGGATATGTCAGCACCACTTTATGTGAAACCATAGTTTTAACTACTCCATAAAAGCCTAATATATTTTTTTTCCCCAAAAATGAAAAGTGATTTTTACTATCATACGAAGTGATATAAGAAACAACAAAAAAAATAAAATTACCGTTTTAAAATATAAGCCGCCTTTAATCTTTACAAGTATTTTTGTAGCAGTATGCGTTTAGGTTATTTGCATCTTTGCGTAACTGCGTCACACGAAATACAGGTAAGAATAAACATCGTGAAATGAAAAAAAAATCCTACGTCTAAGCTGTTGAGTTATCTTGATTAATTTCTTTAGGTATGTATGGGTTTAAAATATTTTCCCATATATGCTGTTCCCGTAACAGGAGCGCTGACACTTCCACCTGTATACCTACATATATTATATTAGTAGCTATTTACATGTTTTTATTCACGTAACATTCTCTTTTAAATGAATGGATATCTAATATATCAGAACTGTTTTTCTAAGAATAATCCATCTCCAGAGGAAATGTTAGAGGTTGGGCCGGGCGTGACTGATGTTAACCTCACTTAACTAATGATGACTCACTTGATGTTTACGAAAAACTATTACCTATAATGTGGTTACATTGTGTAACAGCCACTAGCAATAACTTTCATGTTCTATATTTACAATTTATATTGAGGCCAGTAGTGGCGCAGCGGCACAAAGTGTGACTGTAAAACCGACTAGTTGTGGTTTCGATCCGACTATGCTGACTATTCGAGATGAAATATTTACTTAAATTTATATTTCCATTTCTTCGCTCTGGTGTCGAAGAGATCTGCCACTCAAATGAGAAACGGAGTGTCTTAACACTAGGTTCCCTCTGCCTACCCTGCTATGTGCGGGATACAGTGTGAAGCTGGAAAAAAAAATACAATTTATGTCTATACAAACTTACCAGTAACTCTTAAGGGGTAAGTCAAACAAAAGCTCGATGAAAGATACATTGATCGTTTGATTTCTGCAACTGCCTAAACCGTTATTGGAATTTTCTGTCAATAAATTTTCGTAGGAGCACGTACATACTAAATTTATAGTTATCGTCCAACAGAGAGTACGTCTTCCTTTTGATATTGTTTATGTCTCAGAGATGTAAACATCTATTTATCGGAAAGTGCAAGTTCAATTTTATTTCTTTTTAACACTACAAATCTGTTATATTTTTTTATCCGCAACTTTTTCTTGGTTTAAGCACAAGTATGGTTTCTTCCACAAGAAAATATAAACTATAAAAAATCTCTAAATAATACCAGAGCGAATAAGTAAAATAAAAATAGTCAGCCACTTTTGTAAAAAGCGTATCGTGTATCGTTAAATAAAGTATAAGGAAGTTTAAATGTCAATAAGTGCTCGAGCAAGTTCAACTTTTTATGTTTTACTAAACACTTTCAACTGCAAATTGAATAGTTTGGAACTATTCGATTGGAGTTTTGTCGTGGTATGTAGCTTAGTGGTTTGTTAATAATAATTGACTAAAAACAAAAAAAGCTAAACAAGGGGATCTAGGCACTTTATTCTTCGCAAAATTATTTTTAGAAAACGTATAAAATAAATATTTATTTAAATTTTTATTTTCTTTTCTTCGCTCTGGTTTCGAGGCCCTCTGTCTACCCTGCTGTGAGCGAGATACAGCGTGAAGCTGATAAAAATTGAACGTAAATTTGATTTTGAACAGCTTCCTAGTGGCGTCGGTTGGAATTCCGCTACGTTGAATTTTTTACACGTTTCCAAAATATTTCTTCATATCCATATATTACTTTTGATTAATATACGGATATGCGTTATCTTACCCTACAACTTTTCAATTGGCAGTCTATCATTAACTAATAAAATTATAAATCAATTATCTGCCAAACAGTGCAATCTCATAACAATGAATTCATTATAATATATTTTTTTATTTACATTGCCATCGAACTTTTAAAAAAATCCTTTGTTCTACGTACTAATTAGCAACGGTCGAAGTAGTCGAGGAAGGAAGTAAAAGAAATAATGCAATAAGTCCGGCAGTCCAATAAAGCCGTTTGTTAAGATCAGGGCCTATAGATCCCTGCCCTTTCGCCCGTGATACTGTCGGTGAGCTCGATCTAAATTAATCCTCTTAAAGTAAATTCCGGTACCGTAAGCTCTTAATAACAAATAAAGTACTAGCTGATGTATCTATCTCTAGTTATATATACTGTGTAAGCTTGTAAACTTAAATTTATGCTATATATATTAAAATATTAATAATGCCTTTTTTTAAACATTTTTTTAATAATTAGGCTTATTATTATATACCTAATACTTACTATATTATTGTCTTCACCATTGCTGTCTAACGCCCAATATTAATAACCTATCTCCAACGTCAATCTTAGATTGTTTCATACATCTATCTACTGGGCGTTAATAGTTAAATGTGCGGCTATGAAAACCACAGTTGTGGGCTCGTTTCTTATCCGGGGGATTTAAGCTTAATACTTTCATTTCCTCGTTCTGGTAACGAGGTAAATCGCGAAAGGTCGCGCTTCGTTGTTGAGTGATTTCGTTTGTTGAGTGACGAAACTCAAGGGAGATTCGTCACTCAACAAGCCCAGGTTCCTTCTACCTACCTTACAATGTGCGGGATGGAGCGGAATAGACTTTTGTAGGCGCAACTAATTGAAGCATATGATATTATGGTAAAATAAAGTATTTGTTGGCAATTAGTTTTTAGCATAATAGTATATGCATTGTTTAACTTTAGTAATGAAAAACTTTAATAAGTTCTCTTTTAATTTACTTTCTTTAGCGTACGGTAAATATTTTAAAGTTTTTACTGCAAGGAGTGAGAAATATGAAGATTAATTAAACTAGAGAGGAGCCACAAATCTACTACAATAGCTCCACTCTATGCGAAACAGCTGCGCTAGTCTTATCGGGTTGCAAAAAGCAAAGTTCCTTGCCAAGGGATATTTTCTTTGTGATTTATTAGTAGCTGTACAGTTCATATTGAGAAAACACTGTTTTGGTAGGTAATTTATAACAAAATTTTATGCAATGTTAAAGTTAGTTAGTTAGTATGTATACAAAACGCTCTGTCTAAAGCATTTGGTGTTTGTATTTGGTAGCTGTCTTGATTCTCCACGATTGTTTTATCACATCAGTTACATTCATTATTTAATAAAAGGTTGAATCAATGTTACCAAGAATAATAAGAAAAATAAGTATGACTACCATTTTATGAATGGTTCATTGTGTGTTATTATTTATGGGGTAAGTTTGACAGTCTACGAAATTCAGATTTTTTTCTGTACTCATGTATTTTAAAAGGTTTGTGTGATGTATATGTCTATGGAAAGAATTATGAGGGTACTAATAAAACAAAACACTCCTGCAATGTGTTGTAATTTTAAGATACAGTGTAAATATCGCTCGTAGCTGGGTAGCAACCAGATTGACTGTAGTCTATCTGTTAACAATAATTATAAAAAAAATAGACGTTATTACGTTACAATGTCTGTTTTTTTTAATTTCTTTTTTAAAAACGACGGTAACCGTGAGGTAACCTTAATCTAAGTGAAGGTTATTTTTATACAATTTTTCACAGATGCACGATGTTCACAATAATTACTTTCAATACTAATTTTAGCGAAAGCTACCAATATTTTAAACATTATAAAGGCTTAAATTTCACAAATATACGGGGTAGTAGGTACTCAGTGCATGTTGAATGATATCAAATGATGCCATAATTCCTTTGAATCGATGGCAATAAGCAAGGAAATATTATTACGTATATGTACGTATGATATAAGGTAAGACTATATCTACTTATATCATTTGTTCATTTTGAAAATGTTATTTTCTACATTAAAATAGCAATAAATTTTTAAATTAAAATAGCAATAAAGCATTGATATAGCCAGTCGTGGCGCAGCGGCACACGCGTGTGAATGTAAACGCGATAGAAAGTGGGAAACGGAGTGTCTTAACACTGTGTGTCTTAACACAACATATTCGCTTTGCCTACTCTGCTATCTACGAGACTCTGCACCTCGTAGATAACAGAAGATACAGTGTGAAATTGAGAAAAAACAAAATAATTAGCTAAACTTTGAAGCACTCTTTGTCTTCTCCATTAGACTGGTGATTATACGCGAATATACAAAAGGAAACTTGGATGTAATATATTTACATTGAACAATCGGCATAGTGTAAGCAATACTAGTAATTTAGCACCTGACAGAACCTTACATCAGTGGTCACAACCCAACTGTGTTTGCATTCATTTACCCTGAGCTTACTCCAGCTTACCAGGGTTAGCGACGGCTTACCGAGACCACATCATCTCATTCGTCTTGAACAAGCTGAAAACGTCGCTAGTGCTTAATCTATCTAATTTTAGCACTTCCTGTTTCAAATTTACAAGAGCATGCAGTTTTTTTTTTACTAATATTTGACTATATATAAAAAAATATTCAGAATTAAGAGGCCAGTCGTGGCGCAGGGGTACAAAGTGTGACTGTAAAAACGGCTGGTTGTGGGTTCGATCCCCACTAGGGGAGATGAAATATTTACTTAAATTTATATTTCCATTTCTTCGCTCTGGTGTCGGGATAAAGCGCGGCGTTGAGTTCTGCCAATTAACACGCAATGCCTCCAGAATTCGGCAGAAAGTGGGGAAAGAAGTGTCTTAACTCTAGGTACCCTTTGCCTACCCTGCTGTGTGCGGGCATACAGCATGAAGGTGATTTATTTATTTATCTATTTAATATTCAGAATGAGTTAAAAACAGAATTTAAATACTTAATATTAAATAATGTCTTTCTATTAAACATGATATTTATTGTATAATAAGAAGTAAATAAACGAGAGATGTTACTTTTGGAATAATTTAAAGGGTATAAATAAGAAATGTTAGACCTAAAAGTTCGCTAAGCTGCATAACACTGCAATGAAATACATCCCTAGAGACTGCGCTGCTGGCTCGCGACTGGGTATATGGAATTATTCAGTGGAAAAATACACAGGTGTAACAATTGACGTCATATTTCAAGTCGGGCGGAAAATATACCAAAATAACATATTTCAGAACAACCTGTATAGCGTTTTATAAAATGAACTAGGAATATTTTGTTTAAGGAAAATAATCTTTGAATAAGTATTTTTTAGCGTCACGCTGTATCCCGCACACAGTAGAGTAGGCTGAGGGAACCTGGAGTGAAGACACTCCATTCCCCATTTTCAGCCGAATTCTGGAGGCGTTGCGTGGTCAGGCGTTGAGTGGCGGAACTCAATACCGCGCTTTCGCCTTGGCAACAGGGCGAAGAAGTTTTTTTTTAAATATTAAGTAATATTCTTGACGCAATGTGACTGCACAATTCATTGGAAACTCTGCTCATGAAATAAATCATACTTGTTCATGGTTTGACAATTGTTCTCTTAAAATAGGCCATGGTTTATTTTTAAATTTAAAATAGAATAAATCAGCTTCACGCTGTATCCCGTACACAGGTGGGTAAGCAGAGGGAACCTAATGTTAAGACACTCCGTTCCCCACTTTTCGCCGATTTCTGGAGTGTTGAGTGGCGAAACTCAACGCCGCGCTTTGCCTCTACAGTAGAACGAAGAAATGGAAACGAACCGAACCTACAACCAGTCGCGTTTACAGTCACAGTTTGCGCCACGACTGGCGCCGAAAATTTTATATTTTATAACTGTTATAAAATATCAAATTTACTTTTAAAAATATCTTTCTTGTAACAGGCCCAAGGCAGCAGAAGCCTGTAATTTAATTAATGGCAATTTGCGACGCCGTCACTGCGCGAACGTGCAGCGAATGCCGCGTTATTCTATTAATTTCAATACAAAATGCATATTGTTAAAAGCTTTCATTTAACCTAATAGTGAATAATGAGATATATTTTTAATTATGTTGTGTTTATTTGACTTATAAATGTTTTAAATATTTTTATGTAAAATTTCAGCTATTATAGTTGGCAAGAGTCAACTGTCCGCAACACTATGAACTACTTTCATATCATTTTTAAACTCTTTGGGTTAATATATTTTTTTTCAGCTTCACGCTGTTTCCAGGCATGTTGCATGTAGCAGGATAGGTACAGGGAACATAGTGTTAAGACACTCAGTTTCCGCCGAATTCTCGGGGCATCGCGTGGCGGAACTTAACGTCGCGCTTTGGTCTCGGTACCAGATCGAAGAAATGAGAGATTCATAACTCATTCCCCCGAGTGAGGATCGAACTCACAACTGTTGCGTTACAGTCACACGCTTATGCCCCTGTGCAAACGGCCTCGGCTTATTAATAATTTTTATAATTAAAAGTATAAATGTCGGTTACTGCCAAAAGAAATATGCTACACGGTTTTCATATTTATAGAATTAGAAAATAGGCAAAATTATAAAGCTTCTATTGTGTGTATAATTTGTAAATTTGTAATATTTTAGATATAAAATTCCGTATACATATTCCGTATTCCGTATTTTTAACTTAAAGCCAGAAAAACTAGGTTGCATTGTAAAATAAACTGCACTACGATAGTGCTTGCTAAATACTAAATAACAGTGAAGGATGATAAGGGTAATAAATCAAGGCGATAAACATACCTAATACAAAAAGCTGATAAGGAATTCTTAAAAAAAACACTAAGTTAATTCCTGCTGTATTCCGCACACACCAGGGTAGGGCACACCTAGTGTTAAGATACTCCGTTTCTTATTTTCCGCTGAACTCTGGGAGGCATTGCTTGCTGAGTGGCGGAACTCAACGCCGCGCGTTGCCTTGACACCAAAACGAAAAAATAAAAATATTAAATATTTAATTTCCTGTAGTGAGAATCACTCACATCCAGATATGCTTACAGTCACATCTTGTGCCTTGCATATTTTGTTATTAATAATTATTATGTTGTATATAGTATAGTTTAGTTTTCTTATTTTATTACATACATATTTTTTGGAAGTCAAATTGATACTGAATACGGCAACCGCGTGCTTTCGATTACGTAAGTGAGGAGAAAAGAATGGAAAGGAAACATCGCAGAAAATTTGAGGAATTGCCAACTACATGCGTCGCTACAAATTGATTTTGCTCCCTTTTGCGCTCTTTTCGACTGGTCGCTATATCATTTTATTTATTCTTCCTTATTATCCACAAAATTGGATTTGATTGGGATTGGATTGAATAAATAATAGTAAACTATAATGTATTATTTTCGTTTCGAGGCCAGTCGTGGCGCTGGGGCACAAAGTGTGCCTGCAAAGGCTGCTGGTTGTGGTTTCGATCCCTACTCCAGGAAATGAGATATTTATTTAAATTTATATTTTGATTTCTTGTCGAGACAAAGCGCGACGTTGAGTTCCACCACTCAACGCGCAATGCCTTCGCAACGTGCAATTCGAAATAAAGTGGGAAACGGAGTGTCTTAACACAAGGATCCCTCTGACTACCCTGCTGTGTGCGGGATACCGCGTGAAAGCTAAATTTGATTAAATTTTTCAATAACTATGTTTTTGTATAAATATAATATATACAATATACATATATATTGTTCTAGTTCCTGTAGAGCTTTTAAGTAGTTTAAATGCATTAATACTTCAAGTCTAGTGCATGGGAATATAGTATGTTTCACAGAGCTTATGCTAATGTGTCTAATACGGACTGACGTGCTGACCACGTGTTATTGAACTATGTTACTCACCAGTATGATATAGACTTACATATGTATGAATAAGTAAAATACTGCAGAATGCTTAAGAGTATGTATCTTCTTGTCTAATATTTTACAATGATCAATAAGAGAGAATGAGAATTTTCACTTAAATTAGTTAAAAGTGTTTCTTTTTGTTTTTAGATATTGATAAATAGTCTTAATCATTAACTTTTTTAGCTATCATATGCTGTACATTATATCCCACTAAAAACATCCTGTAAAAACCAGCCAAATCTCGATGAAGCTGTTTGTTTCTCTATAAAAACTAATGAAATCTCTAGGTAAATCCAAGATAATTCAAGTTTTTAAGGTTCCTTATTGCGATTTTTTTGTTAATATATTAAATTTTTATGTGATCGACCGTTGAACATTCTTTTAAAATCATTTCGTGTATGTACCTACCAGTCAACGGTTAAATCGTATAAAATTTAACAATATTAATAAAAAACTCATAGTAAGGTTTTTTATTCTGGAAGCAATAATTTTTAGTAGTGTTTACTTGCTTTGTACGTGTTTTATACGCTGTATCCCGCACACAGCAGTCGAACCCACAACCAGTCGATTTCACAGTCACACTTTGTGCCTCTACGCCACGACTGGCCCCACTACTATGCCATACTATGCCAATCCAAAAATATTTATACATGGTATGTTACCATTTCAATAACAGTTCCAATAATATTTAGAGGCAAAATGAAGCGGTAACTATTTCAAATTGTTACTGATAATCCAATATCAGGAATTTTATCGGACATAAATCCACTGTGGCAAGTTGTGGGGTATTTCATTAGGCTATTTCAACAGAGTATCATAAAATTTATCTTCTACAATATAGGATTCGGTAGTAAATAGTTTTAATGAAATTGAAAGGATATCGCGATAAAATGCTATATTACTTAATGGCATTTCCAAAAGTTTTTTGTAATACATATTTATAAATAATGGTTAATTATATGAAACTGCTAGGACTTCAGAGTGATTTTCAGTAAAGTCAGAAATACCTTATATTTTTGTAATGTCTTTCTAATATGTATGTATATCTCTTCGTTTTCTTTTAATGTATTATTGAATTACATTATATTCAAAACTTGGAACTTCATTCCCATTAAGACATTTCTGTTCTTCATTTTCCCCTAAATTCTCTAGAATTCAGCGGAAAGTGGGCACTGAAGTGGGGACGGAGTATCTTAACTAGGTTCCCCTGTTACCTATGATTACACTGCTAGGTGCGGAATATATGGTGACGCTATATTCCTATAATAACTTTTATAAATTCACCGTAGGAACTAAAGTTCACTTCTTTAGGATGGTGCCATCAGCTTTGCAATGTTTTAGTTACGGAGACACTAGGACTTCATGTGGACAAAATGTTTACTAACTTTGAAACTATTGTGATTCCAAACAAGAGAAACGGCGAGCAATAGATAAATATTTAAGCTTTGTTTGAACATATACAATTGTTGCAGAACGAATTGCAAGTTTACAAATTTCCGCACGTACGTACGTACCTATAGACATAAATTGCGTAGGTAAATCAAAAACTTAACATTTGGCTTTTTATATATTTTATCATTTATTTTATAAAAAAATCTTTAAATTACTTCTTCATATTTCTTTTATTAATTTCATATTCACATATTTACTACTACTAAATACGTAACATATTACTTAATTAATAATATATATTTTTTAATAAATCGCTTTATTTTAATGATAACAATTATAAACAAAAAAATGTAAGATAAATCAAAAATACGTAAGATATATCAAAGAGCTAAAAATCCTGCTTTTTGTATATTTTTAGAAAATTGAGATAAGAGGTTTAAAATTGTACTTATAAGAGGTTCATGTTGACCACTCTACGTTGACTATCGCATACACTGTGTTAAATAATGTTTTGAAATGTAAATCTCTAAAAGCACTATAGCAGATAGTGTGTGTATTCTCTACTCTACAATCCTACATTCCGCACATCCACCAGAGCTTTAATTGACCCCATCTAACTGACGGTACAACAGTGAGCTTATGTATTCTGGAATTAAAACTTATATGGAACAATGCAGCTTAATCTAAACTTTTCAAGTTTTTAAATGAGACGGCAATTTCGCAGCGCAAATGTGGCTACAATAAGAACAATGTGAGACTTAAGTAGTAGGTCTAATTATCGCGGTTTGGAATAAGTAAAATACTCAGAGAACAATAGACGAATACTAGCTGAAGATGCGCATAGTGTAAATAATGTATTATATTTTTTTTTAGCTTCACGTTGTATCCCGCAATACGAAGGATAAGTAGAGGTAACCTAGTGTCAAGACACTGCGTTCGCCACTTTCCGTTGAATTTTCGAGGCATTGCGTGTTGAGTGGCGGAACTCAACGCTGCACTTTGCCTTGTTAACAGAGTGAAATGAAAATATTAAATTATTCATTTCGCTAAGTGGAAATAAAACCCACAACCGTCGCATTTACAGTCAGTCACACGCTTGTGCCACTGAGCCAAAATTCACTTATTAAAATATATCATTATGTTAGTAATGTATTACTTGTTAAATATATAATTATAGGATAGCTTACGTGTTGGGCTGCACTGAATGTGCATTTTTTGAATTTATCAAAACGAAG
>DWQW01006737.1:0-15894 GCA_018249695.1 Heliconius erato demophoon | reverse complement strand
TACTCTTTCTTCCTTTTATTATAACTAGTTCGCAGTTATAGTGGAGAGGAAGATAGGACGCACTCTTGGCTTATCTTCGGACGAGCTTCGAGTTATGACAATGTTATATTGTCGAGTCTACAGTTATATTAATAACTGACACAAGAACAACTTCTGATGACAAATATCTTATTAAAGCGATACCTTCTAATGGCATAATATAAAGTTCTTAATACTGTTACCTCTGAATCTCTAAAAGATTTTGGATTCTTCACGATCACAACTATAAAGAGTTCTAACCACTAGACACATCACGAGCCAAGGCATTAAATATTAAATAATATTTTAAAAGGTGTTTGGGATAACAGTTACAATACGATGAAGAAAAAGATAAATGAAACAAATATAATTTCAAGATAATCTAAAGTATGTTTATTATGACTAAAAATCTATTATATTATGTCTTCTTTTGTTTTTTTGGGGTTCTGTACCTTTTTTAAAGAAAAAAAGGAACCCTTATAAGATCACTTAATTATCCGTCTATCTGTCTATTAAGATATTATCTCAGATATGCTTGGAGATATCGAGTTAAAATTCAAATCACATATTCAAATGATTTTCTGAAAAAAAAACTATATCAATTAAAAAGAGATATGGCCTTTTAGCAAAAACGCATATTTTGACACTAAAAAAATTTATAAGGTACTTCCTGTTGACCTAGAATTATGAAATTTAGTAGCTAGCGTCTAAAGGTAGCACTAGTCCAGGAAAAAATCTAAAACATATACATTTGTGGTTAAATACTAAAAGTAATAGCCTTAAAAGGGGGCAAAATTTGATATTAAAGCTGCTGGTTCAAATGAGGCATCAGTTGAATGGGATCTGGCTAACCTCAGTTTCAATTTCAGAAAAAGCACAAGACCTCCAATATATTTACGGAACACTCTGTGGGCGAACCCGGCTCGGGTTTTTTAGCTTCACACTGTATCCTAGACATAGAAAGGCTGGCAGAGCGAACCTGGGAACCTATTCTTAATACATTCCTACCTATTGTTAATTCATAACCTATTGTTAATTCATATTAAGATTCTTCCGTTCCTCACTTGTCGCGGAACCTATAGGCATAGAGCGAGCAAATGGAAATATTAAATATTTCTTTTCCTTAAGCGGACATCGAACTCACAACCTACCGCGTTTACAGACCCACGCTTGTACAACCACCGCACCACAAGTGCTTGTACCGCACCACGACGGACTTCTATATTATACTATTATATTATGTTTACTTAATAAGGAATTAACCTTAGAAATATTAAGGAAATGCGTTTTATATAGAATCCTGCTGATTTACGGCCGTTACGGTGAGTTGTATATGCATTAACCATTAATAAATGAGTGTAGTATTTTTGAAAATAATCGTTATAAGAGCGATGGTGATGGGTTCATATTGCAATTGTAAAAATGCTAGTTTGCTACAATAATATCTAGATTAGATCAGAAAAAATAGGATATTACATTATTTAAGGTGTCTCTAAAAGAAGGAGAAAACACTAGTTCACTGAATTACTTGCCTTTTCGCTCATTTTTAAAGTGTAAATCCACACTTAGGAAAAAAAAACTTATTTAAAAAACGTATAAAAATTTGAACGTAGCGGGATTCAAACCCGCGCCTCCTGGAAACCACCAGGCGCTCTGACCACTAAGACGAACGTATGGCTTAGTGGTCAGAGCACCTGGTTGATTTTCAGGAGGCGCGGGTTTGATTCCCGCTACGTTAAAATTCATTCTATTTTCTAAATTAGTATTGAACATATAATATTATTTCTAAATATAATACATGAAAAATCCAAGCACATAAAACTGTAACTAAACAGCAGAAAGATTTAAAGTTACGTTAAATTTCTTAAATAGAAAATCTTAGTAAAAAATAACTAAAAAAATGTCAAAACGAACAAACCCTAAAAAATCTATAGTTAATAATATAATAATAAAAAAAAACATATGATAATTTTACTATAATACATAGGGCGCCGCGTAGGGCGTCACCGTCCGCCCAATATAAGGCGACCGTAGAGCGTCCGTAGCTCACTTGTGTCGTAGCACTCAACGCCGTAGCACCGTAGCACCGTAGATACTTACGTAGCAATGGCTTTCGGGTAAGTTTTGATGTTGGTAAAAGTTTTTTTTTTCATATATATGTATGAGATTTTTTTTTTCCATTAGGAAAGGATGATTTTGTTTATGTCTTGGATTATATGTTTTCTTTTTTTTATCTTGATATATATATTCTGGAATCTTATTTAGAAGTTTATTTTTTTTTATATTCAGCTTATAAGAATATTTATTCTATTTAAAATTTTTTAATTAAAAGTAAACATAATGCAATTGTTAGGAAGAATTATTATTATATTTTATAAAAAAAAATATTATTTATTAAACTATTTTGGAACTTTAAAGCATTTAAATTGAAATATTTTCTTACTTTTATTGTCCCATAATATATTAATATTAATAATATTTGATGCATATATTATAATAACAAAAATAAAAAATATATATCAAAATATATAAATTAAACAATAGTAACTTAGAAATACAGAAGATCTTGAGGAAGTCACTATAAATAATTTAGACCAATATCTACTCCAAAACCTAAACAAAAAAGTCAAACTATTACTATAATATATATATATATATATATATATATATATATATATATAAGTTTGAATAATGAATTATTATTTTGAAAACGTAAAAAAAATAAACGTAGCGGTATTCGAACCTCCGTCTCTTATTTACCGTGCAAGTGCTCTGACCACTAACCCATTAGTTCTTATTTCATTACGTCGAAATTCTATTTTATTCTAAAAAAAACATTTAAAAACTTCAACTATACAAGTCGTAAAAACATAATTTAAAATTTGTCTAAAAGAATAACCTTACCCTTTTTATTCTTCATTTATCAAAGTATTTATGTATTTTAGTACATTCTTTCTCAGCAACTTTTGCTTTTAAACATCATTCTACCTGTAGTACTCAGTTTCTGTATGTTTATTCTTGTTCTCGAGGGAAATATACTTTTTCAAACAGCAAAATTAACGCTGAGACTCCGTTTACTTTTCAATACAATTGTTTTTAATGAAAATGGCTAGAAACTATGCTATACTATAGGTTTATTGAATATTCTTTTTCTTTAAAATATTGTTTTTATAGTTTTACACTGTATCCCATGTATAGCAGGGTTGGTATAGGGAACCTGGGTACTTAGTGTTAAGGCACTCCGTTAGGAACACTCCATTTTGGAGGCATTGCGTGTTGAGTGGCGGAGCCGTGCATTTCCTCGAGTGAGAATCGAACCCAGAACCTGTCGCGATTGCAGTCGCACTCTTGGAATCCTTGAGCCACGACTGGTTTAATTTTTTTACGACTGGCCCATCAGCTGGCACATAATGTCTCCAGAATTCAGCGGAAAGTGAGGAGAAAAGTGTCTTAACCCTAGACTACCCTAGGTAGGGAGAGGGCTCCCTGCCCTACTACATGCGGGATACGGCGTGAAGCTGAACAAAAGAATATTGCGAATAGCCTTACACCACGACCTTTTAATTACTTTAGAAATTCTCAAAGAAACTCTTGAAAATTGATACTTTGACAACTTAATTGCAAAATGTTAATTTATTTCTATAGTATTAAGTTAAAACTTAAATCCAACTCTTACATTAAGTAAAAATAAATTTCTTAATTCTTTTTTAGCTTCTCGCTGTATACCGTTCAGCTTTAGGGGACCTGGGAACCTAGTGTTAAAACATTGTTCTCAGTAAGACACTTACGTTCCCTACTTTCCATCGACTTCTGGATGCATTGCGTGTTGAGTACTCAACGCCGAGCTTAGCTTGCTATCAGAGAGAAGAAATGAAAAACTATATATTTCATTTCCTTGAGTAAGAATCGAACCCACAACCTATCACGTTTAGGGTCGCGCGTTAGCTCCGTCATGATTGGCCTCTAAAATAAAAGCTTAAATCATCACTAAAACATAATCAAAACATCCAAATCATCACATATTTTTAAGAGAAAAAAAGGTTTTTTTTTTATATTACCGAAAAAAGAAGGAAAAGGATGTAAATTAAATTCAAAATGTACGCGAGACATCCGTAAGTAATGACAGCTAACGATATAAATGTGAACACATATATTTACTGACACGTTACTTTATTGTGAGAAAAAAATACAGATTTTTTTTCTCATACTTTATCCATAAGAGTTAGAAAGAGTATTATAGAAATGTACTTATTTGGAAACGTATAAAAATTTGAACGTAGCGGGACTCGAACCCGCGACTTCTGAAAATCGACCAGGAAGTTGTTGTAAGTGGAAGTTGTAACAACCGTATAATAATTTCGACGTAGCTTGACGAGAATGTATGGCTTAGTGGTCAGATCGTCTACTCGGTTTCCAGGAGGCGCGGGTTGGAGGCCCGCTACGTTAAAATTTTTATACGTTTTCCAAATACTTATTTTTCTTTCCTAAGTGTGGAATAACACTTTAAAAATATAATAGAAATGATTTTTTTATTATCAGGGATCTTTGAGACTGATCCGTAATCGTAACTGAAGTTACCGGATATACGAAATAAAGAAGACTATTCTCAACCTTAACCGACACCGACATAAGAGTTTCGTATTATGGGTCTAAATAAGAATTATGACATATTTTTGATTTTGCGTAGCCGATACAACAACAATATACATTAGTGACGATTTTTTAAAAATATTTTTATCAAGAATCTAATATCGTAAAAAGAGAAATAGAGGCCAGTCGTGGCGAAGCGGCACGAAATGTGTCTGTAAAAACGACTGGTTGTGGGTTCGATCCCCACTCAAGGAGATGAAATATTTACTTAAATTTATATTTCCATTTGTTCGCTCTGGTGTCGAGGTTAAGCGCGGCGTTGAGTTCTGCCACTCAACACGCAATGCCTCCAGAAATCGGCAGAAAGTGGCGAACGGAGTGTCTTAACACTAGGTTCCTTCTGCCTACCCTGCTGTGTGCGGGATACAGCGTGAAGCTGATTTAAAAAACTTACTTATTAAAAAAACTTATTTTTAATTTTTTTGCGGTTACAAAATATGATAAATGTTAAATCGTATTTAACGTGTTATTCTACATGTTTTTAGACAATGTTTTCTAAAAGAATATGATAAAATTTATCAATTATCATTTTTTTATTCAAATAATGTTAATGTTTTTTTGAATAAATATAAATTTTTGTCCAAGCTCGACATATGTAAGTTATTTATAATCCTTAAACATTAAAGGGTTATGTCGAGTTAGGTAAACTCTACAGGACTGTCAAAATATTTATACAAAATACATTATAATTTTAAATCCTGTTTAAATGACACTTAAAAGGTAAAAGTAATGGAAATAATTCATTGATGAAATACAAAATAGTGATTCGTGACATTGCGTGCTTAATGGCGTAATTCAACGCCGCGCTTTGTCATCTTTACTAGAGCGTGAAACAAAAATATATGTAAAAATATTTAGAAACGTATAAAATTATTTATATTTCAACGTAGCCTAGATTTGAAACCAGCATCTCTTGGAAACCGTCCTTTAATACTTTAGCCAAATAATCCTAAAAAATGAATATTATAATATATATATATATTTATCTGTAAAATAAAGGTGACAAAAATTTAAAAGGATTCATACAAATGAAATAAGAAGAAGAAAAAGCGGCTCAATAGTCGTGGATTCGAATTCCAAAAGGGTTATCTCAAATAAGTTTTTTAATCTCGAAGACATGTACTTTGAAATATAACACTATAGTCATATTAAATTTTATATTAAATTTTATTCGGCACATACTACTGACTCTACATTTTTATTTGCATTTTTATTAGAAGTTTAGATCGTTATCTATATTTTATTTTGCGATAAACACTTAGTTGTCATTTTGATAGATTTTTTTATTTTATTTAAGCTATTGAAAGTTATTTATATATTTGTTTTCTTGTTCAACTTCACGCTTTCTTTCGAATATAACAGGGAATGCAGGGAGAATCTCTTGTCAACTCACTCTCCTCTAAACGCCTAAATTTGAGAAATTGTGTTGAGTGGCGCAACATCGCATATTCACATCGCATATTTAGTGTTTTTAACTAAATGTCAAATCAAACTAAATAGAGTTGTGACCTTTTTTTTAAATTTTTGAAGTTTTATTCCACACTTAAGAAAGAAAAGGTTGTGACCTTATAAAAATTAATACCTTGTAAATATTTTATATTCCTGTCATAAAATAGAAATTATCTGAAATTAGTAATTTTAAATTAGTACTTCCAAATGACGGCAGCTCCTGCATAGTAAGGCAGAAAAACTTTCAAACTTTCCGCCCATTTTTCGAGACCTAGCGTGTTACTTTTGGAACTCAACGCCGCGTTCGTTCTTGAAGACAATTCATTTCTTCCAGTGGAAATCGAACTCACAACCGCCGCGACAGTAACGTCGCGCCATGACAGCCTCAGCAATAAATAGGAGAAACTATTACAAAATAAAATTCCTATCGAAAACTAACCTAACTATAGAATAAACAAAATTTTCTCAGATCTTTGAACTATTACTGTTACTTATAAACTATATTGTCTTTAACTTGTCTCTCATTTATATTCAGAAGGGGTTCCCTTTTACTGTTAAATAAACATTTACTGTTTGAAAGACGAATAATTTTTAAATGTAAAACTAGTTTTGAAATTCACTTTCTTGAAACTTTTCAATTCAAAGTTTTAAGTAAATATAAAATAAAATAAATCAGCTTCACTTTGTATCCCATACACAGCAGGGTAGGCAGAGAGAACCTAGTGCTAAGACACTCCGTTCCTCACTTTCTGCCGAATTCTGTAGGCCCCCAGAGCGAAGAAATGGAAATATAAATTTAAGTAAATATCTCATCTCTATCGAGTGGGGACCGAACTCACAACCAGTCGGTTTTACAGTCATATTTTTTCCCTCTGCGCCACGACTGGCCTCAATGTTTCAAGTTATCTAATATTTTTAACTGACGTTAAATCCGGAGGAGGTTTTGCTTTTTTCTTTAGAGAGGATACACTCTAAAGGTTGTCTCATATAAATTTGTGGTTTGAGTTCCGTCACATATCATGCAATGTGAAATTTCGCTTGAATTTTTGTCTTTTAATACTAGGCTAGTCTACTTACTATGTTGGTAAAAATGTGAAGTTGCTAAAAATATTTAAATGTTAATTTAAAGCTTAAAAGTTGTTAAAGGTAAAGCTAAAAAAAATTTCAATTCAAAAATATTTACTTTTTAAAATCATAAAACTGTCTGACATAAAGCTATGTTAAATGCCACAAATATGGCATGCCGGACGTAACGTTAAGTGGTTTGTTGGAACATCACTAAAATGTAAGTGAAATGTTTATACATCACTATTTTCCGTTTTTCGTTATATTATCTTAATTTGATATTAAACAATAACGACTTAATATATCACGACTTAATAAAGCATTCATAACCGACACTTGTACATCTTTACTAATATTATAAAGCTAAACTGTTTGTTTGATTAAATGCACAAATCTCACGAACTACTGGTTTGAATTACAACAAAATCTTTTCGATATAGCTGACTGTACCTAAGTTAAAAGTTACTATGGGCCGTTAGCAATTTTCATTTGACCAAGCGGGCGAAGCCGCACGTAAGACCTAG
Organism: Heliconius erato demophoon; assembly: GCA_018249695.1. Taxonomy (NCBI): domain Eukaryota; kingdom Metazoa; phylum Arthropoda; class Insecta; order Lepidoptera; family Nymphalidae; genus Heliconius; species Heliconius erato. The sequence continues at coordinate 8,188 of DWQW01006737.1, read as the reverse complement.
TATGTTATAATATAAAACGTACAAAAAGCGCGAGTAGGTTAAATAAAAAAAAAGGATAATGTTATTAAAATAACAAATACTATCGTGGATTCGTGGCGCAGCGGCACAAAGTGTGACTGTAAAACCGACTAGTTGTGGGTTCGATCCCCACTCGGGGAGATGAAATATTTACTTAAATTTATATTTTCATTTCTTTGCTCTGGTGTCGAGGCAAAGCGCGACGTTGAGTTCTGCCACTCAACACGCAATTCCTCCAAAATTCGGCAAAAAGTGGGGAACGGAGTGACTTAACACTAGGTTCCCTCTGCCTATCCTGCTGTGTGCGGGATACAGCGTGAAGCTGATTTAATTTTTAATTTTTACAAAATTTTAATTTATTCAGTCTTTGAACGGATTCTCTAAAAGATTTAGCTTCTAGTTCATTAAAGAGAGTGACACCGGCACAGTAAAATGTTGGCGAAAACAAAACAAATGAAATCCAGTTTTGAATCGAGTTTATAATAGTAGATTTTTTATTTATAATTTCATTTTGTTTCCACCTTCTCGCTACTACTTACTGCAAATAAATCAAAAACACTGTTGGAAACAAAGTCGAGGCAAAGCGCGGCGTTGAGTTCCGCCAAACAACACGCAATGCCTCCGAATCTTGGCGGAAAGTGGGGAACGGAGTGTCTTAATACCAGGTTCCCTCTGCCTACCCTGCAGTGTGCGGAAACATATCATATTTATAATATAGCTTTACGATACAATCTACATATAGCAGGGTAAGAAATAAAAAATATTAATAAATAATAATTCATTCCCCGGAATGGTGATCTAATCTATAGCCGTCGCGTTTACAGTCACATGCTTGTGCCCCTGTGCCACGACGGCCTCAAATAAAATAATGTATTAAAATATATAAAAAAACAAGTTTTTATATTTGTGTGCTTAAATGTATACAAATAATTTAGTACAATTTTTTTTACGAAGATACCTACTGTAGTCGTACTAGATCGGTGACTGTACATATAATATATATAAAAAAAATATTGATGGAATTTACTATCGTAATACAACCAAAAACAATGATATTTTTTTGTCGGTATTGTGCGTTTGTTCGCACTAATCTTAGAAACGGCTTAACCGATTTAATTTAAGTTTTATTATTATAGAATTACAAAATTAAACTTAAATTTATAATGCCTAAAGGCAAGCTTCCCTTAAAATTTAGCGTTTGTTCAGCTTATAAATAATAATAACAACTATTATTATTATTTTTCTCTTTCGCATTATAAAATAAACAAAAAAACCGTTTCTGTGTTAGGACATGACGTTCCCCACGCACCGCTCAGTTTCCAAAACATTACAAATGGCGAAACTTAACCTGCTTTTGTTCTCGAGCGGGAATCGAACCCACAACCGTCATGTTTTCAATTAGATGCCTCTATCTTTACGTTATTCCACGAATAAAAATATTTAGACGCTACATCAAACCATATACTTAGAAGCTGAAAAAGCTTATCTTAATATCACTGTTCAGTTTCACTCTGTATCCCGCAACCTAGTGTACGTGTAAGACATTACACGCCGCTCAGTTTTCCAGACATTGCAAATTAAATGAACCGAGCGGGAATCGAATCCACAATCATTGTTTTAAAGACGCCTCTATTTTCACTTAATTGCACAAATAAAAAGCTTATGTGACGCCTCAATCCGTCCAAACGCCATTTTAAACCTGAAACAACATCTGACGAGTTATAGGTATTAGGTACTTTCATTTATCACCATAATTAAAGCGGCCACATTCCACGGATTTACAACCGTTTAAAAATGTTGCCGACTTCCCCGAGAGGAATGTTGTTTTCTTTCCTGTGAAGCTGGATTTTGATTTTTTTTTGATCTTTGAAAATGTTTGAGAAAATTTTCTTTAATAGTCTGTTCTGGTATTAATGTACTTATATATATTTTTTGGAAAACATAATTGTAGAGAAAGGATAATAAAAAAATCGCAATATGAAACCTTAGACTTGGCTTGGCTTTACATAGAGATTTCATAACTTTTTATAGAGAAACAGATTCATCGATTCTTGGCTGGTTTTTTACAGGATGTTTTTGATGGTAGAGTTCTTAGTGCCATACATCAGAGTAGGTAGGAGGTACAACTAAATCAGACATGGCGTGGGATAATGGGGATTTTAGATTTTCTTATTAGATTTTTTTTTCTTATGTATAATACGTATATCAATATAAAAGGCCCAACTCACACAATGACTTTTAACCCATCCATTTGTCCCATAGTTTAGCCGGGCTCTTAGGGTTCTTCATCAGGTACTCCAGATCTTCAATGTGTATACATCAAAAGAAGAATCCCACTATGCTAAATAAATTTTAGGTAGTTTGTCAGTATCTCTAATAGCTTGGCTGGGCGCTTACAGTTTCTTATTAAATTCACTAGGTACCCCATATCTTCGATGTCCCTACAATTGATCGTTTTACCATAATGTGGGCATTAAACCCTACCGCTCTACCAAATTTCGTAAAACTTTGCTTTCGCATAATTTCGGAAATATATGACCTACAAGTTTGAAATTTGGACTTTCTGGTATTTTCTTATTGGTTACTAGAACACGATAATTTAAAAGCACGAAAATATACTAAAATGGTTCCAGAAAAGAGTGGTCCTTACCTTCGCGCTGAACTTGGCGGGTAACACTACCGTGCTGCCTATATAATACAAGGTCTTGAATTTTGAGAAGTATTGATAGGAAAATGTAAGTTTGCAAACGTCGAGATGATGTTTATTTTCATATAAAACTCTCATTAAAATTATTGAATTAGATAAACTGAAAGCAATTATTATATTAAAATAAGAAATTATACTAAAATTACACTTAACAAAGAATTTCTAATAAAGCCTACTCAAAATCACCTTAAAATCACCTGTCAAACTTTCAGTCTCCGCCCGAATACTTTCAGTTTATTTTGATATTTGAATATTATTTTAATATTATTATCGAGGCTGTCGAGCCGCAGCGACACAGTAATACTGGTAAACGCGACGGTTGTGGGTTCGATTCCATTCAAAGAAAAATACAAATTATTATTATTTACCCCTCTCGTAACAAGACAAGGCGCGGCGTTGATTTCCGCCGCTCAACACGCAATATCTCGAAAAATTGGCAGAAACTAGTCTTTCCTTTGTTTTTTTTAAACATATCTGTTCGTTTATTAAACAATTTGTCAGCGTGATTTCCTTAAATGGGTCGTTATAAAGAAACAGGAGGAAACTCGATGCGATAACGACGTCGCCTTGAAATTTGACGTTTTCAATATTATATTATTAACCATTTTCTAAGGAAACTAAAATAATGTAAAAATATATTTGTTGCATTTTAAAAATACTAGCAATACATGTATGTTTTTTAGCATTAACGCTGTATCCCTCATTTTGTAGGGTAGGCATAGGGAACCTAGTTAAGGACACTCCGTACCCAGTCCAGTAAAATTTTTAAAATGTGGGAATCGAACCCACTGTTGTCGCGTTACGGTCGAGGCTGTGCTTTGCTATGAAAATGAAGCTATTGTATTAAGAAACATTCCTTGAGATTAATCTTCGTGAACAATAACAACAATTATATTAAAAAATATATAAATGAAAGAAAATGAACATCATTCCGCAAAGTCCCGAGACAATCTCAGGTCAGTTGTTATATTGTGATAAATTAATTTTGTTATTGGATCACCTTACCTACAGATACTTAGACTTATTTATATGTACATACACTAAAACGGGGAACGGAATTGTCTAAATGGGAACGGAGTGTCTTAACACTAAGTTCCTAGATTTCCTGTGCCTCCCCTGCTATGTGCGGGATACAGCGTGAATCTGCATTAAAGCTGCTTTACGCTTTTTTTCGTCTAGCAGGGTAGACGACAGAGGAAAAAAAGTTTGAGAGGTAGAGGAAACAAAGGTGGGGGAGCTCAACGCCGCGAATTTCATAGCGCATTCTATCTATGCAAGTCTATAATAGCGAGGCTGTGAGCTCGACTCTCATTCGGACTAATATTTTCATTTCATCGTTTTGATACAAAGATTAAAAGGTTGAGTTCCACCAATCAATACGCAATACTGAAAAAGACAGAAGGCACTTCTTTCCCATTTTCCACTGAAATCTGTAAGCATTTCACGTAAAGGTGGCAGAACTCAACGCTTCTTTTTCCCTCGACACTAGAACGAAGACGTGAAAATATTAAATACTAGCGACATGCTCGCGGTTTCGCCCGCTTAAACTACTGAATTACTTACTTCATACACTTAATTACGTTCGTGTTGTAATATATAACGTATGTTTGTAAAGTAGTTAAAATTTCTAATGTGAAAGTTATATTAAATATTTCATTTCCTCGAGTAGAAATCAAACGCACTTCCTGTCGCGTTTACAGTCACACTCTAATGCAACTGAGCCACGAGTGGCCTCGTTGGAAATCGTTATATTAATATAAATTTTCTCACTTTTTTAGCAAAAAGTAAGCGAATTTTAACATTACAATAACGATAATTGATATTACCATTTTAAAATATAGTGTATATTCAATAATATAAGGCTATTGCTGTATATTTCTGTACACGAGGTTGTACATTGAATGCCTGGAGGCGACTTAGCAAATGTTTTTGATCATTTATAACACTGAAATTAATTATTATTATTATTCAACTGACGCAGTCAACAAGTCAGGTTGGATTTGTTAAATTATCTATCTATATAACTTAGTTTAATTTTAAATAATTATAATAAATAACAATATAACACATAAATTATACAATTTAATTATTGTTCATTATTTTTAGGGTTCCGTATCTTTTAAGAAAAAAGGAACCCTTATGAGGTCATTTTCTTGCCCGTCTGTGTATCTGTCTGTCAAGAGCCTTTATCTCAGGAACGCTTGGAAATATCGAGTTGAAATTTATACTACATATAAAAAAAACTTTTTGTTACTTCCGGTTAACCTAGAATTCTGCAATTTGACTTTTTTTTGGTTCAAGAAAAAATCTTAAATTTATACATTTATGGTTAAATCCTAAAATTATATCCTTAAAAGAAAAAAAAATTGAATAAAAAAAATGAAATTCAGGAAAAGCTTGAGCTTCCAATTTTTATACCGAACCCTCGGTGGGTAAATCCAGCTTGCGCTTGTTACGTTACAAGATTGTTCTTGTACTGTAATGAGAGTGGCAGTTGTTATTTTTGTCTGTAAGTTCAGTTTAAGAGAAGACGGCCTCTTATTGCTAAAATGTTAAGATTTCTATACATATATTTTCATATGAGTTTAAATAAAAAAAAAAAGTATTTTTTAACTTAATTATTTCAAACGTTGTTCGCTTTAAAATGTTTTTGCAAAATATAAATTAAATACATACATACGTTCTCTTTGTAGTATTAAAATTTCGTGCTCAACAACAGCTTTTGTCTTTAAATTTAACACATAATTAATTCTTATCATAACCACTCGAAATTAATCTTTTAGTAGTATATATAATAGTAGTGAATTTACCTTCACGCTGTATCCCACACACAGCATGGTAGGCAAAGGCAACCTAGTGCTAAGTAAGACACTCCGTTCCCCACTTTCCGCCGAATTGTGGAGGCACTGTGGGTTGAGTGGCAGAAGTCAACGCCGCGCTTTTCCTCGACACCAGAGCGAAGAAATGGAAATATAAATTTAAATAAATATTTAATTTTCTCGAGTGAGGATCGAACCCACAACCAGTCGGTTTGTAATCGCACTTTGTGCCCCTGCGCCACGACTGGTGGTGAATTCAAAATATATTTCTCCGATTTGTCATTATCACATCAATTTATATTTATACCTCTCAGAGATAAAATTATTATAAAAATGTCGAAACCAGTTCATATGTGAGTAAGGTAGATTACAATAACTATTTGTTTTTTGTAATATACATATGAATTCACCAATAGTGGACTGTATAAGCGACTTAAGTATAAGTGAGAAATCTATGTTTAATTCTCTCAATGAAATAATTTATTACTCAATGAAATAATTTATTATTTACGCTCTATAAGACAAAGTGCGGCGTTGAGTATCGCCGCCCCTGAATACGTCTTAACACTATTTTCACTCTGTAAAGGCGTTAAGCTAAGTTTTGATACTACCTAAGGTTTTATAATTCATTTCATTTTTAATTTAAAAAAAACCTCCTGGGCCTCGCTTCGTGCAATATCAGTTATTGGTACAGAATAATCACTGTTTATACAGAGATCCCCGTGGATATTTTTTCTAAGATTGATTTCTTACTCTGTACGGTACATGTTTATAATCATTTCTTATATTCTTTTATAATCTTTAATATGAGACTACTTTTAAATATTATAGAAAAGCTTTAAGCTTTTACAGACCTTAAATGGAGAGAATCTAATGTTAAAACACTCGAAGCGGAGCTCTTGAAAATGAATCAATATAATTAAGTACAATCATTTTGTCAAGTACGTATTGAACCCATAACCTTGTCCTTAAATCCAGACACTGTTCTACTGCACCACGATGATCTGTTTTGATAGTATTATCTATCAATCGAATTTACAAACAGTTATAGGTGTCGTGACGTGCTGCTATGCCACGTAGGCGATAATCAAATTATTATATGGATAGTTGCAAGTAATAATTCTGCAATAGTAATACATATAAGGAAATAAAATAAACAAATCAGCTTCACGCTGCATCCCGCACACAGCAGGGTAGGCAGAGGCTAAGGTTAAGATACGCCGTTCCCCACTTTCTACCGAATTTTGAAAGCATTGTGTGTTGAATGGCAGAACTCAACGCCGCGCTTTGCCCACTGTCTCAACACCAGAGCTAAGAAATCTAAATATAAATTTTAATAAATATTTCATCTCCTCGAGTGGGGATCGAACCCACAACCAGTCGGCTTACAGTCACACTTTGTGACTTGCGCCACGGCTGGCCTCAAACAAAATTAATGTTTTCACCAAAATGCTAATTAGATAAGTACAAAATGATACAAATTTATCATTTCCACTAATATTCCAACCCGTTTGTAGCGCATCGCGAACCTATTTACATATTTATTTGACCGAGTAATTAGCAGTTATAATTAACAAGGCTGAACGCGATCGTGTCGCGGCATAATGGACGCGGTCACTATCCATCATGGCGGCATGTCAACTGTCAAGTGTCAGATGTCACTTTTTGTGTTTCGCGCGCATTTTTAATCAATTTTTTCAAGTTTGCAATGTGCATCGTACAACATTAAAGAAGAGTATCTTTTCATCATTGTTTTTTAAACTATTTGAATTAAAAAAAAAATAAAATTAAATTAGCTTCACGCTGTAGCCCGCACACAGCAGGGTAGGCAGAGGGAACCTAGTGTTAAGACACTCCGTTCCCCACTTTCTGCCGAAAATTTATTAAAAAATTTGAATTAAAAATTATCATTATTTTTTTATTTGTTTTGTGTGATGTTTTTGGTGTAAACAAAGATATATTTAGCGGAACATAGTCCCGTGTTTCATTTATTTTAGTACAAAACAAGAAAAATATGCAGTGTAGGCGAGTGGAATTACAAAAACACCTACACCGTTACATAATATGGAGCGTGGAAGAAAATTGTGAAAAATATTATGGTAAAGAATATTCTCATTACTTACTTATATTACGCAACATTTTACTGTTTTACATCTTTCTGTGTGAACGTGTGTAAAAAGCAACCTTGGCTTTTATTAACTTATAAAAAGACCAAAAAAAAAAGAAATCCCGCAACAATTTGGGCCTGGTTGCAGGTAATAGTAAAAACCGTTTGAGATGTAAATTGCGGCATTTCATAAGTTAGTCCTCGGGCCAAACGCGGCGCTAAACATCAGCTAAAGAGATTAGCATTTAAATAAAAAGTGTCTGTCCGACTTCCAAAAACATCTTCTGACGAATTACAACAAGCTTATACTCCATCTGCATAATAGCAATTTTCCCCTCTTTCCCTCTTTGACAATGTTAAACTTTTCTCATTAATGGACGTAAATTTTGAAAGATTCTCTTGACCAGAACGATGTAATTATTTAGGGTTAAACTTAAGCTTAAAAAGCTAAGGATATTATTAAAAAATTTATTATAATATCAAAAAGGATCTTTTAACATGCATTTAGTAGGTCGAGCTTTAGCTAAGTATCTATGT
>DWQW01006736.1:0-15895 GCA_018249695.1 Heliconius erato demophoon | reverse complement strand
TATATAATACTTTAACACTCTCAAAAGCTATCTTATAATTATAGAGTCCATAAAGACGATATCATTGTAATTTGTGCTTGTTTTCCTCTCAGTTATTAGCTGAACAACTTGGATAGACGCCAATAGTGATTATCGATTTTATCACAACTCGTTTAATCTTTGTATCGGATACAAATAAACTTAAGCAATTATTTTATATTTTGGTACCAGTGGATTAAAGATAAATATTTTTTAAAAAAAAAACCTTGTTTATTTTTTGCTGTCTGATATTCGTATTATGTACTTATTTTTTAATATATTTATTTATTTTTATTATGTTTTTTTAGTTTCACGCTGTATCCCGCATATCGCAGGCTAGGCTGAGGGAGTAACGTTAAGACACTCCGTTTACCAATTTCCACCAAATTTTGAAGACATTGTGTATTAAACGAGAAATTTCCTCCAGTTTGAATCGAACCCACAACCGTAGCGTTCACAGTCCACCTCTCTCTGCATATTGATAAATAATTTATAAAAATACTACTACTTTTGCTTTACTTTAGCTTCACGCTTTACCCCTAGCGGGATAGTCAGAGAAAACGGAGCGCCAAACGCGGCGGTCTCTACAAACCTCTTTCGCCTCGTCCACTGTCATCAACCTCTTCAAACATGCCCTCCGGGGGGTCCTCCTGCTTTTTACGTGACCTTCCTCCAGTATCTTTGATACTGTGCCTTCGAAGGTCAACCGAGGTCTCCCCCACCACTCGTACTTTTCCATCATAAATCTTTTTAAGGCTCTGTTAATCCTCTTACCGGCAGCAATACGCCTTTCCACATCCATCTCGTATCTTCCATCACTACTGAACATACTTCCCAAAGAGACGGAGAGGACGGAGCTACAAATGAAAATATAGTGATTATATATTCTGTCTTTCACTGATTTACCATTAGAAATTGATAAACCTAACTCTATGTTTGATTGAAATTGCTCAAGCATTGCAACAGTAGACGTTCGTGTAGGCGTTCTTGTATTGGTTTACACGATGTGAACCTAATCTCTGTCTGTCCTTTCAATATATAAGCTTTTAGAGAATTAATATTTATTTAAATATATCTATATTGATATTTAGTTAGATAAATATTGATTGTAGACTCGATTTATGTGACGAAATTTGTCTAAATTATTACCTTAATATTTTATTTGTGAGTGTTAAAAATTAAATTTTGAACGTAGTTATTCTAAGCTTTTATTTCTGGAACTCCCAAAACATTCAACGGTCTGAAGTAAAAATTAGCTTCACGCTGTATCCCGCACACAGCAGGGTAGTCAGAGGGAACCTGGAGTTAAGTCACCCTGTTCCCCACTCTCCGCCGAGTTATGGAGGCATTGCGTGAAGTGGAGGCACAATTTCAAGTAAATAACATTAACAATCTATAAAATTATAAAATTTAGAAAAACGTATATTTTATTATTACTAAAGGAAAGTTAGAAGTTAGACCAAGAATTAAAAATTGCGTAGTCACATCGTTTTCCTATCGCGTGGCTAAATTGAACGGAGTCCAGTATCACACTTCAAATAGTTCGAGATAGTGTTGATAGTAAAATATTGATTTGCCCTATCTCATTACCAAGAAACGCAATCAGGACGCTTGTACAATATTTTAATTAATGGGTTCGAAGTTCAATTTCAATTTAAAAAGGAGAGAGAGAGATTTCTTTTTTAGGTATTTTTTTTAATAAAATATAACTACTATATATTACTTAATTAAATTGTTTAGAAACTAGCGAACTTTCTTTTCTATCTATATAATAGAAAGAAGAAGAAATATATAAAGTATAAATGTTGTTTCCTCCATTAAACGCTCTCACGCTGTCGTGGTAGAGCAAAAACAAGAGGAACAAAATTATTCAACATTAGACTTCTTTTTGATTTTTTGGCATAGCTTTACTTGCACTGCTGTGGTAAATGAAAGCTATGAAGACGTATATTTTTTATTTTTATATTTTTTCGGCTCCTGCCACCAGCCATGAGGAGGTATCACGTTAGTCACCAATTTTCTTCTTAATTTAGTAAAACTAAAGTTTTCTCATGAAATTTCATTCTCAAAAGTCCTTTGTAGTTTGGACGTTATCTGTAGGTAATTTCATAACATTAATTACTACCTTTAAAAAAATTATAAATAATAATAGGGAGCTTGGCCCTGTTTTAAACTCGTCAACTCCCTGTTTCACGCCCTATAAATAAATATAATAAAATATAGTAAAGCGACAACCTATCTTTTTTTTAGGTTCACACTGTACCCCTCCCATAGCAGGATAAGCAAAGGGAACCTGGAAACCTATTGTTAAGACGTTCCGTTCCCGTTACCTACTTTCCGCCGAATTCCGTAGGCATTGCGTGTAGTCATTCATTCAGTTTCTCGAGTGGGAATCGAACCCACAACCTGTCATTTACAATCACACGCTTGTGCCCCTGCGCCACGACTGGCCTCAAAAGTCCATGCTTAATACATGATATTCTTGATTTTATATTAGGTACCGACTTCATAAATAAATCACACATTTTTTTCACATAATAGAAATATAATGAACCTTAACTCATTTATACTTCCTTTTCATAAATGTATGAAATAATTCATATGGTGCATTTCACATACACTATAAATTTCCCATAATAGCAAGTAACTAACCCTTATAATATTTATAACCTCGTCATTTCGCGAGAGTTACTCTGTATGCTGTATTTGAAATACTTTATAGTATCAATATTTCAGCAGATAAGCTTATCTATATTTTTATTTCTTCGATTTATTCATGTTCTCGTAAATTTTGATACGATAAGAGCATTGGTAACGTTTTGAGAAAAATATGTGTAGATATATTTAGCAGTAGGTTTCCTATTATGTAGGAAAAATGTCTCCTTCGTTTAGTATATATAAAAAATATACTTTGAGGCCATCTTTTTAATTTGAGGCCAGTCGTGGCGCCGCGGCACAAAGTGTGACTGTAAAACCGACTGGTTATGGGTTCGATCCCGAATCTAGGAGATAAAATATTACTTACATACAATATTACTTAAATTTATATTTCCATTTCTTCGCTCTGGTGTCAAGGCAAAGGGCGGCGTTGAGTTCTGCCACTCAACACGCAATGCCTCCAGAATTCGGCAGAAAGTATGCGGAGTGTCTTAACTTGACTAGGTTCTCTCGGCCTACCCTGCTGTGTGCGGGATACAGCGTAAAGCTGATTTTTTTTAACTTAATTACACTATCGTAAAAAAAACCTTACAATTGAAAACAAAACTTTCCTTATAAAATAGTTCATGTTTAAAACGCTTCTACAATACAGAAATTCAGGTGGATATTAGTTAAGTCGTTGTCATATCTTGATGCTAATTCTAGCACTCAAGCGGCTTAGCAGCTCGGCTTAACGGCTGCCTCCTGAAGACAACGCAGCTTAAGCTGTCTCAGCTATTATGTTATATTTATTGTTTTATTATTAAGACTTGAATTTGTAGAAATTTATGTTTAATATCTTGGAGAATTAAAATTATAAGATATATTTTATATAATACTTAGTATAGGATATTGAGGCCAGTCGTGGCGCAGGGGCACAGTGACTCTAAAACCGACTGGTTGTAGGTTCGATACCCACTCGAGGAGATATAATATTTACTTAAATTTATATTTCCATTTCTTTGCTCTGGTGTCGAGCTTAAGCGTGGCGTTGAGTTCTGCCACTCAACACGCAATGCTCCCAGAATTCGGCAGAAAGTGGGGAACGGAGTGTCTTAACACTAGGTTCCCTCTGCCTACCCTTCTGTGTGCGGGATACAGTGTGAAGCTGATTTGATCAGATTTTTTTAACATTATGAAAAATTGATCTATGTATGATGGAATTTTAAAGTGATAAAATTGTTTTAATTTTGTCGAATTTTTTTGTATATACGAAATGGAATATTAGAACTGTTCTATAAATTAAGACTTTATCACGATCGTAATTTATTATTAGATTTATTAGTACTTAAAATATATGTAAGTATAAAGAAAAAAATCTTTGTCCACTTTTAACGAAAATAATTTTAGGTTACAATTTTATTATTTTATTGATCTAGAAAAATTGAAAATGATAAACACCAAAAACAAAATAAAATATTATTTAACAAAAAAAAATATTCATACTTGATTTTATCGTTTCTCTAAAGTCTAAAGTATATTCTACTGTATTTATGTATGTATGTATTCTTGTATAATCCGGATAGGCAGGACTCAGACTTGACAACAATGGAAAATGGTCGGCTTAAATATAACATCTTTTGTAAGAATATTTCCCAAACTATACTTTTTGCAAAAACGCAAAAAGTTTTTTTTGTTTTTGTTCTTCTTTTTCATATGTTTTATAAAGAACTAGGTACAGTGTACAAGATGATGATGTCAAAGTATAAAATATTACTAACTTTAATCTACTGTTAAGCAAAACATAAAATATCAAACCTCAGTGACCTTTAAAAAATCATTATTATTTTTTGAGGCCAGTCGTGGCGCAGGGGCACAAAGTGTGACTGTAAAACCGACTGGTTGTGGGTTCGATCCCCACTCGAGGAAATGGAATATTTATTTAAATTTATGTTTCCATTTCTTCGCTCTGGTGTCGAGGCAAAGCGCGGCGTTGAGTTCTGCCACTCAACACGCAATGCCTCCAGAATTCGGCAGATAGTGGGGAACGGAGTGTCTTAACACTAGGTTCCCTCTGCCAACCCTGTTGTTTGCGGGATACTGCGTGAAGCTGATTAATTTTTATTTGATTTTATTATTGTTTATGCCTTATTTATTGTGTAAACATTATTAATAATTGATTTGTATAATAATTAAGTATAAATTTAATTTGAATATAAACTTATAAGAGCGTTTTTTGTTACAGGTATTTTGGGACAACAATGACACTTCGGTAAGAGATGCTTTCGGATGAAATGAGAAATGTTCATTAGCTTAAGAGGCTCAGAAGGTATTTTCGGGATTGATTCTAGGCAAATTTGAAATAACATATTAATTTATTCATTAAATCAAGTAAATTTCCTTTTTTTCTTAGCTTTACGTTGTATCCCGTATACAACAGAGTTGACAGAGGGGCCTCCCTCTATCTTGTTAAGATCACTCCAATCCCTAATTTTCTCCGAGTTTTGGAAGCAGCGTGTTAAGTGACGGCGACACAATGAAAATATAAAATTATTCATTTCCTTGAGTGGAAATCGAACCCACAACCTGTGGCGTTTAGATACACACACTTGTGCTCATGTCGCGACTGGCCTCTTTCTATATGAAAAAAAAAATAAATGATTTTGTTTAAACCACATAATGAAGTTTTCCAAATGTAGCTTTGTGAAAAGGCGTCTCTTGTATGGGGCAACATGACCGCTGTTTTATTTTTTTGGCTCGGCGGCCGTTCATTCAGTACTGTATTTATCATTTGAAAACTTGAAACTTGGTGTATGCATGTCGGAATAATATTTTAGCTCGATACTTAAAAAATATATATGAATTACTGTGTAGGACTAAATCACATCTATAATATTAGTTTATAAATCGTCAGTTTTTAGAGACATCTGTTTTTTGGATGCTTTTACAAAATTTTATTTGAAATTTTGTAAAATTCTGTTAAGACACACCGTACCACGCCTCCCGGTGAATTTTCGGGAACAGACACTATCGCCTTGTAGAGTTACCATAGCGAAGAAATAAAGTATTAAATAATTAATTCCTCCGATTGAGGTGACTGAACCCAAAACCGACGTCATTACAGCTACATGCTTTTCCACTGCACCAAGTCGTATTTAATTTACGTTTAGATTAACATCACAAATTAACATAATTATATTATTATTATTATTATATTGAAGAAGCATACATATACTGTATGTATGTATTATAAATTTTGTCTGGAAAAATATTTTTTTTCTTAAAATCCATCTATGTCTGGGACGTCAATAACGTGCGCAATGAGATAGCTGCGATATTCAAATTGAAATTTTATACGCCATCAGCTATTACGGTAGATAGACTGCAAATGAAAATCAAATGAAGCAATCCGTTTCATTTTTGTGTCATAAATTTGATTATTATCGATAATATATTTAGAGGCCAGTCGTGGCGCAGGGGCACAAAGTGTACCTGTAAATCGACTGGTTGTAGGTTCGATCCCCACTCGAGGAGATAAAATTTATTTACATTTATATTTTTATTTCTTCGCTCAGCTGTCGAGGAGAAAGCGCGGCGTTGAGTTCCTCCACTCAACATGCAATGCCTCCAACATTCAGCGGAAAATGAGAAAAGAAGTGTCTTAACAGTAGGTTCCCTCTGCCTACCCTGATCTGTGCTGGATAGAGCGTGACGCTATTCATTACATTGATGCCTTAATGGTGGTGATAAATATCTTACTTTACAAGAAATGGTCATGGGATCAATTTAATTCAGGGTAATTTTTATATTTTAAGCTCTTAAGTTTTCTCGGGTTTACCAACTTAAACCTAAGTCTGCAGTTCGTCTGGTGTGGTTTTGGGTGAGAGTAGTAACACGCAATGATTCTACAATGTACATGTAGTACAAAATGTGGTAGTTACCACTAGATTTTGCTATGTTTGCCCCGCATGACGCTAGAAATGGGAAAAAAACATACGAATTTTATTATTGCTTACAGTTGAAGAATATATATTCTCATTTAGTCTTTCTTTTTCTTTCGACTGCACGTTGCATTCCTCAGAAGGCAGATTACCCAAAGGGAACCTGGGAACCTAGTTTTAGCACTCTATTCCCATTAGGATTTGCGTTTCTCATATTCCGCTGAATTCGGGAGGCCCTGCGTGTTAAGTGGCGAAACTCAACTCTGACTCGTTACCAGAACGAAGGAATGAAAATATTAAATATTTCATTTTCTTAATTGAGAATCGAAGTCAAAACCTATCACGCTTACAACCACACGCTTGTGCTCCTGTGCCACGACTGGCCATTTATTCAGTGTCCACATTTTCATTACCATTCTAAGCCGAGTACTTCAAGTAGTTCACTTTGAATACACGTAGTACTTACATTTCCAAATATTACCTAAATACAATAGGGCGTGAAACTAAAGTCAAAGCGTTGCGCCTTGAGGAACGACTTCGTGGAGCGAGTGACCTTTTCAGTATTTCTTTAGTGCTATAAAGACTTCTATTGTTCTAATGTTGCCATCTTAGCTTTTTGTATTTCTTCGCTGTATCTTAGTTTTTTTTATCTAGTTAATTATATTGTATATTGCATATTAGGCCAGTTGTGACGCAGGGGCATTAGTAGACTGTAAACGCGACTGGTTGTGGGTTCGATCCTTACTCAAGGAAATAAGATATTTATTCAAATTTACATCTTCATTTCGCCCTTTTTAATTTCGTTTCCGGAATTCGGCGGAAAATAAGGACTGGAGTGTTTAAGCACTAGGTTCCCTCTGCCTACCCGCTGCGCTGCTGATTTCTTATTCTATATTGCATACTAACTTCATCCTATTATAGTCCCCGCAAGTAATATAACAACCCATTATAATACTGTAGACTTCTCTATCTAGTGTAGCAAACTTTCTAAGTACCATATAACTTGTGGCGTAATATTATTATAAAACTTTACCACAGCCTATCGTATTTCTAGTTTAAAATTGAAATTTGAAAGCCTAAGTTCGACAGAGCCTGAAACTTGGAGAGCTCGATATCGTCAATTAGTGCATTGGCTCGAGTAGGTATGAGTTGAGCTAGCCTGAGTGCCTGAATCAGCCGAAGTAGAGTCGACTTGTGCTCGAGATCCAGGCCAAATTTACCTTCTATGACAAATACCAGAAATACCTTTCAATGGAGAGTTTATATACCTAGCCAGTGGAGCTGAGGTGTTTGTGAATCCATTTACTTATAAAACTTTTACTGAAATATATTTTGAATAAATTAACCGAATATTTCACTTAAACTCCTTGAAAAATACTGCCTACAACCATTCTAAATCAGCTTCACGCTGTATCCCGCGCACAGCAGGGTAGGTAGAGGGAACTTAGTGTAAAGACACTCCGTTCCCTACTTTTTGCCGAATTCTGGAGGCATTGCGTGTTGAGTGGCAGAACTCAACGCCGCGCTTTGCCGAAACCACACCAAAGAAATGAAAATATAAATTTAAGTAAATATTTCATCTCGAGTGGGGATCGAACCCACAACCAGTCGGTCTTACAGTCACACTTTGTGCCCCTGCGCCACGACTGGCCTCAATTTCATAAAAATCCTAATAAATATTTTCATAAAAACTTATGAAATAAAAATAATAGTGTCTTAAACATAATAATAATACATATAGAGTCGACTCATAAAAAACCACAAACTAACCACAGCAATAAAAAGCGTAATCAAGTTGTCTATCACGATCGTTTGGGCGGGCGGGGGCAACGACCCCGCTAATAACTTCCGTTTACCTGCAACGTGCTACGTAGGCTAGACTAGCAGACAATGCGGAAAATAAACTAAACTATTTATATATATTTTTATTAATTTTATTTTATATTTTATATTAATATAGTTTTATTTAAAAAATTATAAATTAACATACATATAAAATAATGTATGTAATAAAGCAGTACTGTAACTCTATTCTTTATTATTTACACGGTCTGGTAAGGGAAGGGAAGGGGGCGGCGTTAAGTTTCGTCATTGAACTGGTTATGTCTCTAAAATTGGGCGGAATATGGGAAATGGAGTGTCTAAACACTTGGTTCTCTTGCGCTTGCTATATTAATTTTAAATAATATTCTTGTTTAAAGACACAATTTACGATTTATTCAATGTTTCCCAATATAATTCTATTGAAAATATACTCACAGACATCTCACAGAAACAGTGAAGAGTTGACATTAAATAAAAAGCAAAGGTAACGTTCAAAGACGTCAATACATTATAGAGAATGACAGCTTTACTTTGAGTCTTGGTACTTGAGAGGATGGTAGTAGTTTAGTAGGCGACTTTAGTGGTTTGCCCACACTAGGAGTTATTTACTTATTTACTTTACTCAAATATGTTTAATTTGTTTTTACTATATATTTTTTTAAATTTGTTACACAAAAAATGTAGTTTAAGTCAATGGAATTATGGCAATATGTTTATTTATATTGTCCAAAAAGTAATTTGAAAAAGCATTTTTTTTTGTTTTTAATTAATTAAACACTTTTATATCGTATATGATCGCAATTGCCCGGTGGAACCAATGTGCGTCTGTAAACGCGATAGTTGTGAGCTCGATTCTCACTCGAAATTATTATTTATAAAAAATCAAATCAAAATCAGCTTCACGCTGTATCCCGCACACAGCAGGGTAGGCAGAGGGAACTTAGTGTTAAGACACTCCGTTCCCCACTTTCTGCCGAATTCTGGAGGCATTGCGTGTTGAGGGGCAGAACTCCACGCCGCGCTTAACCTCGACACCAGAGCGAAGAAATGGAAATATAAATTTAAGTAAATATTTCATCTCCTCGAGTGAGGATCGAACCCACAACCAGTCGATTTTGCAGTCACACCTCGTGCCGCTGCGCTACGACTGGCCTCGACTTATTATTTATATTTTTTTTTATTTCTTTACTCTGGTATCAAGACCAAAGCTCGACTTTGTGTACCGCCTTTCAACATGTATTGCCTTTAAAATGCGTTGAAAAGTGGGGAACGGAGTGTCTTAACACTAAGATATCTACTAGGTAAAATTGAAAAAAAATCCCATACATACTACAAATAAAACTTCCTAAACAAAAATCTCACAGATTTCACATTGACACATGACCAAAACTACATAAGCGGCTGTCATTTAGCTGTCACACCAAATGGATTTACTTGTTTCGGTCGCACTATATAAATGTAATAACAGGTTCCCGTAATGAACTGTTCTGTATATGGAACGTATTGTGGATCGAACACGAAAATTTGAACCGACCCACATAGTTCAATACTTCCCTGCTATTGATATAACAGTTGCAAGCGAAATTAGTTGTAATGTGTACTAGTAGGAGAGTGTAGTTTCGCATGCACATTATTCGGTAGTACTAATATTAAAAAGCAATAACTTACGATATGAGTTGTATTGGAATTGTAAACGAAAATACTGTTGATTGGATTTTGATTTATTCTATTAATTTTAGCGTGATTTGATTTTTGTCTAAATTTTTTGTGAGCCCGCCGTGGCGCATTGGCACAAGGGTGTGCTGTAACGCGACTGGTTGTGGGTTCTACTTCTAGTCGAGGGCATAAATTATTATTTATAAATATTTTCATTCATTTATTTGCACTGGTGTCGAGGCCAAGCGCAGCGTAATGTTACGACATTCAACACACAATGTCTCCAGAATTCGGCGGAAAATGGGGAACGGAGTGTCCAATAGGTTCCCTCTGAGTGTAGTATACAGCGTGACGCAAAAAAAAGACAAATCGAGGTGCAGTGACTCCCTTCAATTGCATTTGACTGAAATATATTAACTAAAATAAGTTAAACTAAGTCTATCAAAAAAATTTTCTCTTAAAGAGCAAGCTTATTAAGAGTTTCCTATAATAAAACTCTACTTTCTTACCAAATATACAAACCAATTCAAAGTTAATTAACATAAATAGTGTATATGTAATCAATTTTTTTACACGCTTTTATGGATTTTTATTTGAATATTCATATCAATTATTCGTCCAAGATATAGGGGAAAGGATGGGAATGTATCCCATTGTGGAATTTACATAAGTTTATGCAGATTTGTACGCAATTTTCACGATAGCTTTGGTCACGATAAGGCGGTGTTTCTCACGAACCTCGTTCCGGTTAGTGGATGGGTTTTTTATTAACTATTTATAATTAAGATGGTTAGACAATAGAATTTTAGTCATTGTCTTTGTAAAGTCAAGCGCTACGTTCTATATAGGTTTCAATATTGGCTTTTTATTTGATGAGACTGGAAACGGGTCGTTTATTAAAAAAAAGTTTCTTGCAATTTTTCTTTATATTTTCTAAGCGCGGCGTTGAGTTCCGCCTTTCTACACCCAATGCCTCCTGAATTTAGCGGAAAGCGAGTAGCGGAATGTTATAATATTAGGCTCTCTCTGCCTACCCTGCTACATGCGAGATACAGCGTGAAGCTCAAAAAAATAAAAACAAAACAATAAAAAAAATCATAAACGATTCAAAAACAATTTTAATTCATTTCACCTTTAACCTCACAATATTGCAATACAGGAATTGAATCCCAATCGGTCACGCAGATTGATTTAAACTTTTTCCGTACCAAATATTTTGTACAGACGGACCACGTTGACCGCGAATTTTATAACTTGATTGAATTCTATATATATATATATATATATATATATATATATATATATATATATATATATATATATATATATATATATATATATATATATATATATATACGGTGACTCGTTTTTTTTATTGTTCTTTTATGTTATTTTTTTATATCGCCTGAAATAGTCGTGATATTTCTTTATAACGTAAGTTTTTATCTTTTTTTGACAATCCTCAAGGCTTATCTTTCTTATCACTTCATATACGATTCTTCATTTTCGCAGAAGCACAAGCGTATGACTGTCAACGTGACAGGTTGTGGGTCCGATTCTCACTTGAGGAAATTAAATATTTAATGATTTTATTTTTTCAATCTGATGTCGAGGCAGAACGCGGTGTTAAGTTCCGTGTTCAAATTACTTATGTCCTTGCCCATTTTCAAGATTACATATATAAAATTTGTTGTAAATTGTGGTTTGTGAGTCATCGTTAAACTTGAAAATACAAGTTTTAAACATACATACATACATACAGGTTTAATTTAGTATTTATGTTGTAGAAATTAAAACCGGCTGAGAATGTCAAAAATCCGTCCGCGTTTCGCATAATGTTGTATGGACTTTTATTTTTTTGGACAATTATGTATGTATGTATGTCACATAACTGTTTTTAACGTAAACCAGTCAACTGTTTACTTTCTTCGTATATACCTACCTATACCTACACTTTCGACTTATTCCAATATTTTTGGTTATATTAAAAAATGCTGTTTGATTTTATAATTTATTAATGTAGAAGTATAGTTTTCTTTTTGTTGGTTTTTTTTTTACGCTGGATCTCACATGTAGCAGGGTAAAGCGAGGAAGTCTTGTATTAAATCATTCCGTTCCCCACTTTCCGCCGAATTCTAAAGGCGTTACGTGTTGAATGGTGAAACTCAACGCGCTTTGCTTCGTCACCAAAGCGAAGAAACGAAAATATTAAATATTTCATATCTTCGAATGGGATCCTACAACCTGTCGCATTTATAGTAACACGCTGGTGCCCATGTGCCACGAGCCTCGATTGGCCTTAAGTATAGTGATCCTATAAAAAAATATAATAGATATTCCTAAATAAGTAACCTATTAATATTTTTTTATTAAACAACAATATAATAAATTAAGTTAATAATACATACCGTCTAAGTATGAGGCCAGTCGTGGCGCAGCGGCACGAAGTGTGACTGTAAAACCGACTGGTTGTGGGTTCGATCCCCACTCGAGGAGATGAAATATTTACTTAAATTTATATTTCCATTTCTACGCTCTGGTGTCGAGGTTAAGCGCGGCGTTGAGTTCTGCCACTCAACACGCAATACCTCCAGAATTCGGCAGAAAGTGGGAAACGGAGTGTCTTAACACTAGGTTCCCTCTGCCTACCCTGCTGTGTGCGGGATACAGCGTGAAGCTATATAATATAATTAATTTTTTTTTCTATAATATGCTTTATTCGTATTGTACATCTCAATCGATTTGAAAGTTTACATTTAATGCCAACATAGCAATCCTGCTATAGCGTATTGGTTTATCTCTTGTGCTCCAATTCACAACGTTCCCCGATACTGAACGAAGTGAAAACTAATTCCATGACGAAATCCAACTCTTCAATTAGACACTACTGTAGCTACTTTAAATCTGTTATTGTGTTAGTTACTTCATTTTAGCTTGAGTTTCCTTCTTAAATTCATTTGAGAAGAGTTGAGCTACTGAGAATTTTAATGAAGCTCTTAGTTGGATTATTTGCTTAATAAGAGGCTAGTCGTGGCGTAAGTGTGGGACTGTAACACGACGGTTGTGGGTTCGATTTCTACTCGAGAAAACAAAATATTTTAATGTTTTCGGCTGTGGCGCAGAGGTACGAAGTGTGACTGTTAAGTCTACTGGTTGTAGGTTCCATCCCTACTTGAGGCAGTGAAATATTTATTTACATTTATATTTTCATGCTCTGGTGCAAAGCGCGGCGTTGAGTTCCGCCACTCAGCACGCAATGCCTCTAGAACTCGGTGGAAAGTGGGGAACGGAGTGTCTTAACACTAGGTTCCCTCTGCCTAGCCTACCGTGTGCGGGATACAGCGTGAAGCTGATTTATTTATTTATTCGCTCTGGTGTAGAGACAAAGCGCGGCGTCGAGTTCCGCCATTCAACACGCAATGCCTTCAGAATTCGGCGGAAAGTAGGTAGCGGAGTGTCTCAACCCTAAGCAGACAGAACGGGATACAGCGTGAAGCCGTAAACAAATAATTGTTATTAAACGCAACTACAGCCTTATTTGGGAGTTAGCTGTACCAGTCCACATTCGTAAGCTTATAATAGTATTCAAGAGGGAAGCACCGGAACATTAGCACTGCTGAATTTTTTTTTCCCACACAATAATGCAATCCCGGAGCTCAGCGTTTCCCTTTGTACGGGAGTAGGTACAGCCGTTCACAATTATGAACCTTTATTCAGAAAGACAAGAGATTCCCTTTATATATCTGGTTGTATCTGGGAGTGGTTCATTACGCGACGTGTATTTTAATGATATCGTTTGTCAATTCGAAACGTGACGTGGGCTTTTGTTTTTTTTGTGCGTCACGTTGTGTTACAGCAGGGAAGGTAGAGGGAACCTAGTGTTAAGCACACCGTTCCCCGTTTTACGCTGAAATCTGAAGGTATTGTGTGGCGGAATTCAATGCCGTCCTTTGCCACCAGACTTACCTAGGCTTACCAGAACCAAGTCAAAGGAATATAAAATATTTTTAAACATTTTTAAAGTGTTATTCCACACTTATATATAAAATATTTTATTTCCTCCAGTCCGAATCGAACCCATATGTTGCGTTCACAGTCAAACTTTGTACTCCTCCGTCACGAGTGCCCCCAGGCTTGGTTTTCTTCATTGAAAGTTAATAATTAAATATTAGGGCAAAATATGGAATGAGGTCACTGTTCACAGTACTTCCTCCGATGCAGTCGGCTCTGTTGCTGATTTTGCATCTAAAATAGTTTGTACGGGTATATTTGAAACTCTGTAATTCTATATATATGAAACGAGTTTCAACTGAATTTCAACTTTCATGAGTCTTTAAATTAGAGTACAATTTATAAATCGTTGCCTTATTACATTGTTATGATAAAAGAAAATAAATAGTAGAAATCAAGAACCAAAAATTTTTATTGAATATTTTAATAAAAAAAGGACTTATTTATTTTCTTGAACAAAACTGATAACTTATATTTAATATTTAAATAACCATAAGAATATATTAAAGAAGTTTTCGTTCAACAGAAACTTTTAGTTAGGACGATCTGCTCCCCATCTCTCGCCGCTTTCTGGTGGCATTTCGTGTTGAGTGGCAATTATTAATAAATAATAATTAATTCCCTCGAGAGGGGATCGAACCCACAACCGTCAAGTTATAGTCACAGCTTTGTGTTCCTGCGCCACGACAGTCTCAACTACTTCTGTCAGAATCTATATATATAAAAGGACTTGTGCTGACTGACTGAGGTAAGACGCACGCAGAGCCGTAACTGCTGATGGTAGAAACGTGAAATTTGGGCAAATGTTTATTTTCATATTCTGGACATCCACTAAGAAGGAAATTTGAAAAATTTTAACCCTAAAGGGATTTTTTAGAATTCACTCCTAATAAGTGGGCGAAGCCGCGCGCGCCCTCTAGTAGACAATATTTCTTTTAAATCAATGGGGAAAACAATAGGTAATTTACCTATACCATTATGTTACTGACTACGAGAACAATGAATGAATCTTGCATGTGATGTAAATTAACTTGAAATATATACTGTTATTTGCCCTTCTTGATTGAGATCGCTGCGTTGCGGTCTATCAAATTTACATTTTAAATTATATATTTTATGTATTTATATATTTTTTTTCACTTTCACGCGGTTTCCCGTATATAATAGGGTAGGCAGAGGGAACCTAGTGTTAAGACACTCTTTTCCCCACTATTAGCCGAATTTTCGAAACATTGCATGTTGAGTGACGGGACTCAACGCCGCGCTTTTTGCCTTGTTGCCAGAGCGAAGAAATAAAAACATTAAATTAAAAATTACTTCATGCCGCCGAGTAAGAATCGAATCCACAATCATCACCACATATATTTTAATTATAACTAAATTATATACGATTTTTTTCGCGAATTATAATTTGTTAATCTAATTAATTTTCGACACGGGACGCGGAGGTGCGACTCGGCCTTGGAATTAAAAAAAAAATCGCAGATTGCAACGCTCATTTAACGGTCCGATAGACGTAATTACGGGACGGGATCTGGCAAGTAGGTACTCTTAGTTTCTCTCCAGCTTTTCAATGGTAACTTCTGAGTTTTTTACTTCTAAAATTTGTGTCAACGAGTTCTCATTTCTCCAGTTGCTGTGGAATAATATTTATTTTAACATTTTTTTAGTATTATATAATTACTAGCGACCCGCTCGCGGCTTCGCCCGCTTAAACCACAGAATTATTTAATTAACACACTGAATTATGTTCGTGTTTTGATATACCTATAATATATGTTTGTAACGCAATGAAGATTTTTAATGAG
>DWQW01006735.1:0-15895 GCA_018249695.1 Heliconius erato demophoon | reverse complement strand
GGGGGGGGGGGGGGGGGGGGGCCGGGGGGCGCGGCACGAGCACGAGCAGGGGCAGGCGGCCCGCCAGCGAGCACCACAGCGCGGGCCGGTCCGCTCGGAACGTGGCCCCCACGCGCAGGGAGCGCTTCGCGCGCACTGCGCCCACTAGCCCCGACCAACAACGGACACGTTATACAGATGTACCAACTATTTGTACTTAGCCCGTACGTTTAAGCAAGAGTTTTAAATCATTTTAAATCATGGTAAAGAAATTTACAAAATAAAATATATTTAATATAAATAAATTTATCTTGCCTTTAGGAAAGCTTTAAATTAAAAAAATATATATATAGTTGGTACATCTCTAATTTTATGACAAATACAACACAATCATGCTCACTAATCGAACCACGCTCCACGCACCGATTATATTCTATATTAGTTTAGAAAAATGAAAGTTAACATTATATTATTATAAAGTTTTGGTTAGACGAGAAATAAATCAGATATGCTTAATCATATTGTGCATGAATTAAAAGTTATTAATGGACATATAGACAAAAATATAATTATATAATAAGACTTAGTTAAGATAGTATTAATAATTTTATAACATTTACATTTTTATATGTACATACTGAAATTCTGCAATCGTGACACCCCAAAATTCGAAACCATAGAGAGAAACATTAACGTGTTTTTTATAAATAATAATTAAATAATATAAAGGGAGAGTTTAAAATAACTTGGCTAGTAATAAGTCACCAATAATAATGGATATGTAATTGAAATAATTTTAAACGCTTAATAATAAATTTAAGTTAAAAAAAATTATTTATTTTAATTACCTTTTTATAGTATCAAAATTTAAGCAATGACTTCATATCGAAAATCTTCAACAAACATATCAAATGGCACGAAAATATTGATATTGAAGGAACATTTTAAAATTCTATTAGAAATTGAATTGGCACTATTTTTTACTTTCCAATTATTTTTATAATTTTTATTATAACAATTAACGAGATTAAAAATTTCAATCTTTATCATTTAAATATTTTTATTTAAAAGAAATAATAAAAATATGTATTCGTGGATCATAAAATTTTTAAATAAAAAAAAAGACACTCAAAGTATGGAGTATTTAAGTTTATGAGTATTGGTCACAATAATTTATTTTTATTATTAATAAGAAATAAAAAGAAGAAAATAAGCTGTCTAAACACTTATATTTAAAAGTGTAGTTATTGTTATTTGTTGATAATATTTTTTTAATATGTTTAATTCATATATAAAAAAATTATATATCGATATGTATCTATATGTCAACAGAAGCCTTTTAATGGTTGTTTATAAAGATTTATAAAAATAAGGCAAAATAGTAATATATAATTATAATATTATTACATATTAGCACAAACGATTGCCTCGTCCTTAAGCCCGATGTCAAAATTTGATAAATAAGCGATTGCAAAATTATTGAAAGCAATGATAACATTTAATTTTATGATAAAAACTGCACTCAAACGTAAATTAACATTCAACGAACATGAAATTCATATAAAAAAATATTTAATGTCAGTTAAAAGCTAATTAACGTTTGTGTGACCGAATGAGTTTTAAATGTACTTACCAGTAGCAGCAGCGGCCTCTGCACCTTCTTCGTTTACTTCAATGAATGCCTTTTGTATGGCCTTCGATACAAACAATGGCTCTGGTTTGTTTAATAGCTTTGTGAGACCAGAATTCTGACTATCGAAGATGGCTTTGATGCCAAGCTGAAAAAATAATGTTTATTTGTTATTTTTTTTATATTTTGTTGCACCATCTATATGTCGTTAGAATGAAATATATTTGGGGGTAGAGGGAACCTAGTATTAAAACACTCGCTTATCCATTTTCCGCTCAATTTTCAAGGCATTGCCTTTTAAAAGTCCGAACTCGTTGAGTTCGGACTGCCTTGCCCTACCCTGAACGTCTAGTTACCAGAGCAAAGACATCATCATAATTTAATCCTCCCTGTAGGAATCGAACCCACAACCAAGGCAGTCGTGGAAATTTAATCCCAAATGGACACAGAAATTGACAATATAATTAGAAATTAAATCAGCTTCACGCTGTATTCCGCACATAGCAGGGTAGGCAGATGGAACCTAGTGTTAAGACACTGCGTTCTCCACTTTCCGCGAATTCCGAAAAAAATGTCAAATGAAATTATAAATGTAAATAAATATTTCACTTCCTCGAGTGGGGATCGAACCCACAACCAGTCGAATTTACAGTCACTCTTTTTGCCCCTGCGCCACGAGTGGCCTCTGGCAAGATCTCTCATTATTTTGTCGGAGAAGTCAAGAACGACGCATTACTTAACATTTAACTTGGTTCTCATTTCACATCTATTTTTTTTTATAGGATATTACTATTAATCGTTAAAACTTTGTTATTTTTTAAATCGCTTTATTTTTCTACGCTCTTTAAGATAACTTTCATACTTTTTTATTAATTTATTAGTTATCAATAATTATTATCCCCTATTAACATTGGTGGATGTGAAAAACGACCACTTAAAAAGGAAACCTTCTCAAAGTTTAAAATGTAATTTTTGTTTATGTGGATTTTTGTTTGTAGTTAATGAGAATCTGCAGAGCTCTAATATTAAAGTTAATGGTAATTTTCGTTAACCACGACCGAAATATAAAAAACGAAATGTAACTTTAAGTGGTCGATTTTCACATTCGACAATGTGAACAGGGATAGACGATATTTACTTAATGGCCAGCATCGAAAGAAATGCATTAATCCTATTTATAATCAGATATGCCTAATATAAAGAGAAGTTTAAAATATACTATTTACGCCTTCAGTTAGTACGTTTAAATATATCTTGTTGAAATAGCACGAGATATTTGTTTTCTTTGACCAAATGGAATATATCTAAACAAATCATTCCACCGGCTGCAAACCTTTCCTTTGGAATTTCGATAACTATTAAAATTTATAGATAACAATATAGATATGATGATAAATATATATTTTTACAATATGATTTACGATCGACAAAAGAATTTTAAACAAGACACAGACAATAATCAAGTAAGTACTTAAAACAATTATCTCACCGACTAAATATGTACTGATTTAATGTTTCATAGAATTATTACTCAAATGGTGATAATGGGTCTGTAGACCAACTATCTAGAATAAAGCGACAACGAGCAAACGGTATTTATGTTAATAGTACTCCTATTTAAATATATTTTTAAAAAGAAATATGCTATGGCATGACTAAAGATAACGCCGACCATGCCAGATAGAAAATGAAGTACCTATAGTAGAAACAAACATGTATTTCAAATTGTTATTCACATATTGACATTGAGGCCATTCGTGGCGCAGAAGCACAAAGTATGACTGTAAAATCGACTGGTTGTGGGTTCGATCCCTACCGGAAGAAAATATTTACATTTATAATTTCGTTTCTCCGCTCTGTTTTCGAAGCAAAGCGAGGCGCTGAGTTCCGCCACTCAACACGCAATGTCTCCGGAATACGATGGAAAGTGTGCAACGGAGTGTCTTAACACTAGGTTCCCTCTGCCTCCCTCGCTGTGTGCGGGATACAACGTGAAGCTGATAACTTGTTTACTAAAGTTGCTTCTCACTGGTGTCTTTCAAACTAGATGACATATTTAAATGCGGTTTTCACAAATAGACAGTGACACAAGAGGCAGATATTTACATCTCATATATATGATTACTACATTAGTGTAGTCCAAGCAGGCGAAGCCGCGACGGGACCACTAATTACGTTATAATATGAAATACTTACTTTAGGCAGAAGCTCGATAAGATCGATTTCGGTTTCAATTTTGAACTTGGGAATAGTGACTTGCACTTTCATTTGGTGCATATTGTCTAATTCAGAGAGCAGATTGTGTCCAGCGGCGAGTTTGTCCAAAATGGCGTCCAAGCCAGTGATGTCATTGGGCAGCACTATCAACATGCTAGCTTCGTCACCAATATACGGAATTTGGAGTAACTGGAAAATATTTTAGTCTTATCATTTTCATACATACTTTACATACATATTTACATTTTGTTTTAAAGAACAGTCCTTAAACATTTATCTATGATGTTTTACTTTAAATATTACATAAAGACAACCATAGTACTTTGGTAATCTTATATTGAATGTATATTTGTGGCCGTCGAAAATATGAAATATTTTAATTCCTACTCGGAATTAAAATATTTCATATTTTCATATCCTCGCTCCGACCCTTAATCAACGGAGGATTATAACACTAGGTTCCCTCCGACAAACCTGCTATATGCGTGAAGTAAAAACGAAAAAAAAAACGTGTAAATTATAAGTTTTTTTTAAGCAAAAATCATTTCTAAGCAAGCCTTCATATTACTTTATTTTTTAATAAAAACTTTTTCATGCTGCACTGTATTAGATCATAAAATCAAAAGTGAAATCAAATTTTTATGATACTATTGGATGGATTGTACAAAAATGTGTAATCCGGGTTTTTTCTTTGCGATGAAAATTTGAGCCATACTGACAAGACAGTTTAGTTTCTATTATAATATATTACGTGAAGTATAGTCATATTTAATTATTTTCCCATTTCATATTTTTATTATGAAATTAAGACCATACCAAGAGTTACCAAGAGTTTTTACGATAATAGCCTATGGAATGTTAATTCGATTGAAACCTTGAAACCAGAGCGTTAAAAACTTCAAAATGTTTATAATGTTTAAGCTATTTTTAAGAATTCTAGTCATAACATATTGTTCTTACGCGGATATTCCGAATAATAAGTATTCGGAGAAGATATTTGAATAAACATCACGGATCGATCTTTTTATTTACATTATATAGAATCCAAAACCCTAAATTTTGGAAATTCACAAAGTAAATCTATACTATTTTGTAAGATGAAACATGGTATAGCTTTAAAACAGAAACTCCTGTAATTATTAACTCCTTTCTGAGCGATATATCACTAAATAAATAAATATAACCAATATCGATAACAAAAATTGTATTAACGTCAGATATATTAATTTAGATATTTTGCTGCACTCTACATTATCAAGGCCACGCTTCTTTCATACGCCCACTAAATTTGGAAATGTACCAAAAGCTTCTATAGTATGAAAATTTATTGACCTTATAAATAAGAGGTAAATGGATTTTCTGGTTAATGTTACTCATTTCATATTAATTATTTGGCAAAAAATCGAATTTCCTTTACCTTCGCATATGCATTTGCTTAATTATGAAATAAATAAGGAAAAATACACAAAATATAACAATTCCAGTAAAGTTTACAAGGAATAAATATGTACTATTAAAATATCGTGGCGCAGCGGCACAAAGTGTGGCTGTAAAAGTCGATTTTAGTCGGCTGTGGGTTTGATCCCTCGAGGAAATGAAATATTTATTTAAAATGTATATTTACATTTTCTTCTCTCTGGCGTCGAGGCAAAGCGAGTCGTATTAAAATTTATTAAAATATTAAGAAAATTGTTTCAACAAGCTCCACTAAATGCAGTTTCTATATTTGTTTCTATGTTTCACTATTTTTTAAACTATTTACCAATTAGTGTAGTGTTAAGTTATTCCTTCTTAATATAAATAGAAACAACACTATTTAATTGCAAATGACTATTTCATTAGTAATTATAGATAGCCATTTTGATTAGACCTGACGTAGTGAATCAATTCTCATAAAATTAAAAAATATTGATGATTATTATGACAAACACTGACTCAGAAATCTTATCTCGTTTTTATTTTTTAATCTTTTAAATTTTACGCTGTATGTCGCATGGTACGAACAGGGTGAATCAACCTGGGAACTTAGTGTTTACACTTCGTTCCCATTAAATCACTTCCGTCCCCCACTTTCCGCCAAATTGTAGAGGCATTGTGTGTCTAGTGACGGAAGTGATTGTCGCGCTTTGTCTTGTTCACAGAAAGAAGAAAAGAAAAAAAAAAATATTGAAACTGACAACTTAAAATTGTAAAATTGTCGATTATTGAATAATTCTTTTATTTATTTAAAAAAATAAAAATAAAGCAGCAGGCAGCAGGGTATGCAGAGGGAATCTGGTGTTAAGACACTCCATTCTCCACTTTCCGCCGAATTTTTCGAACGATTGCGTGTTGAGTGGCGGAACTTAACGCCGGGCTTTTGCATTGGTGCCAGAGCGAGCAAATGACAAAATTAAAAAATAATAATTCATTCCCTCAAGTCGGGATCGAACACACAACCCTCGCGTTACAGTCACATCCTTGGATGGGCACTAGACATATTAAAAATGTTTTTCAAAAATAACTTTTAAAGAATACTTCTTTCTAAAAACTAAAAATAATTAATATTAAACTATGTAAATAATAAATAATGCAAATAAATCTAAAAATACTTCTCAATGTTTACATTCTAGCACTAACACTAACAACATTCAAACCCAAGGTTACAAGAGTAATTCATGCAGAACAAACATATTGACAATGTTAATAAATAAACATTTAACTAATATTGAAACTAAAAGTTTTTCAAATAAAGTAAATCTGTTGTTCTTATTTTCTAATGACAAAGTTGTATAAACAACACTTACACTGTCAAGGTTTATATAAAGAAATTAGAATAGCAGATTTATAAAATAACATATATTTGAGGCCAGTTGTGGTGCAGTGGCACGAAGTGTGACTGTGACATCGACTGGTTGTGGGTTTGATCCCCACGTGAGGAAATGTAATAATTATTTACATTTATATTTCCATTTCTTCGCTCTGGTGTCGAGGTTAAGCGTGGTGTTGAGTTCTGCCACTCATCACGCAATGCCTCCAGAATTTGGCAGAAAGTGGGAAATGGAGTGTCTTAACACTAGGTCCCCTCTGCCTACCCTGCTTTGTGCCGGATACAGCATGAATGAATAAATAAAACAAATCAGTTATTTCATTTATTCATATAATAGGATTATTTAAATTAAATTGGAATGGTGATACTGATAACCATTAACTTTTATAATGTCATAAGTTAAAAAATATCAGACTGTCATTGTAAAAGGAGTAAAAACTGATTGGATAAACTATAAAAACTTAGTAGAAAAATTAATTGTTTCTCACTGCTATTATGCAATTTATATTATAGTTTTAAATATAGTTTAGTTAAAATGATATTTGTCAGTGCCTTTAATTGAAAGAAAAGTTAATTTGTGTTGAAATTAAAAGGAAAGTGTAGTACCTGAGCATTTAAAGCTTCACTCTCTCCATATATATAATCATCTTCTTTATACATCATAGGAACATCGACAGTTGTCTCTTCACTAATGTAGAAAGGCTGATCTGAAGTAAATTGGGGGTTGAACTGTTTCTTCCAATTGCCCTAAAAGAAAAAAGTATACTTAGTTGTTGTGTGAATAACTCAAAAAAGTGTAAGTGAACATTTAAAAAAATATAATAATATAATGAAATTTATTTAGTGAAAAACTTACCTTAAAATATATAGCATTAAGGAGCACCAGACGTGTATCCTCACTTAAACTGTCTGGTGAAATCAGATCTTTAATTTTCTTGTTTGTCTTGTCTTCAACCTGTTATTTTTGTAAAAATAAAAAAAGTAATATATGTAGGTGGAAATTAATGTGAATACATATGAAAGACACTCTGTTCTTTATATTCTATCTAATTTTCAAAACATTTTTCCTACTTTCTCCAATTTCCAAGACATGTTGAGTGGTAAAACTCAATTCCAAACGTTGTCTTGTTACCAGAAAAGGAAAATTTGAAACAATTCATTCACATGAGTAGAACACACAACTATTGTATAAGCCACAACACTCACCCATTCATTGATTTCCTTTGCTGCTACTGCACTGTTACCAAAGTTCATTTTTTCCAATGCAGCATCAAACACAGCAATGGCATCTTTTTTCAAATTTTCCTCTAAATCATAGTCACCTTCTTTTATGTACACCTTATTTGCAACATTTAATGTCACACCCTTAATGGATTTTAAGTTGGACGACACAGCAGAGAAGGATGAACGAATCTAAAAATAAATAATTTTAAATTTCCAATTACATTGAAACTAGTCTCACATGGTTAAACAAAATACAGAATTATTATTTACACAAATTGTCTTTACTTACATCATCATCTCCAGGAATACCAAGAGAACTTAACAATTCTGAATGTGCAGGGTCAGATGACCCTAGAGCTAAAAGAGCTAGCACAAATTCTGCAGATAAAGGTGAAGAAACCACACTGGAACTTTTATCTAATTCCTAAAATGAAAAAAAATATATTAACCAAATGTAACAACTTTTAAAATTTTCATTTTCTTGTAAAAGTAGTTGGTACTTACATTACAAAATTTAGCTGAGAATTCAGCCACAGCGGAAGACAAGGCCTTGGCGTCCATTTCCACGGGATTTATCGGCTGCGTTAGCAATATTAGAACTAAAAGACAGAAATAAGAATTCTATTTAAATAGTGAGGTATGTCGGTTTATATCTTCACTGTTGTTGATCCGATTCCGACCGGCGGCGTACTAATACTCAAAACACACAGTATACAAATTACAAAGGCAACATCGATGATGTCATAATTCGTTGGCGCATCCCACCCACACCACTATTCAGTACTCAATATTTTTTTTGTATAACAATGAATTTCTATGACTCACTATACCAAGTAATAATAAAAAAAATTAAATATAATTATAATATTACATATGTAGTACGTTGCGCGGATCCACATCGATTTACAGGTGTAAAATCTGTTTCTTATAATCAATAACTATGTACATATAAACTTTTACGTAAACTGATAAAGCGATTGACCGCTTCGAT
Source organism: Heliconius erato demophoon (assembly GCA_018249695.1). Classification (NCBI taxonomy): domain Eukaryota; kingdom Metazoa; phylum Arthropoda; class Insecta; order Lepidoptera; family Nymphalidae; genus Heliconius; species Heliconius erato. Next base: position 7,045 of record DWQW01006735.1, on the reverse strand, counting down.
TAGGTGGCTATCTCTATTTTATCTTAGTCGCCGTGTAAATGTAGCACTTAAATGTTGGAAAATGATAAAGTTAAGATTGAACAAATGAATCATTTTTCGATTAAAATGGTCAAGTGACATATCGTCAATTCAATGACATATTTAAAAAGTGTAAACATTCCGTTCATTATATAAATGAACATGTTCATAGAATAAAATTTTATAATTTTTTATTTGCATTAAGTAAAACTTGGAATATCATGGTTATATTTTTTAAAATGTAAGTTTGATCGTTACAGTATTCTGAAATAGAACAAAAGTGTGAAGATATTTTATTTCCTAAATAAAATGAGCACACGAAACTTTTAAGCGTTGAAATTGAAAAGGGAAAATCCCTTTCCCGTTCACTACGCTCCCAATGAACATTCTAAATGTGTATTTCGATTGGTTCCTTTTAAAATTTGTTTTGCTGTAATGTATGTTTTAAATGTATTTATTTGTTCGTAAACTATATTTATTTCCATATTGTTATTTTTCCTCTGTATTATACTCAATGTTTTCCGTAGATCCTTTTAATTTAGTTGCCTGGAAAGGAGTATTTTTAACTGTTCAAAAGTCACCTTTGTGCATTTTATATTTTATTATTTATTTGCACGTAGTTGTTTTTTCCATTATATGTTTCCTTACGATAAAATATAATCTGGAATGTTACCCAGATTTAACAAGAAAGGAGGATAAATCTATAAAATGGTGACGTAGGTAATGGAACTTTGTAGTAATTGTACTGTTACTTAAGTAATTTTATTATATACCACACCATAGATGTCACTAAGAGACTGACTAATATGTGAGTTTGGTGTTGATTTTGATTGGGAACTCAATGATCTGTGAAAGGATTAACACTTTGACCTTGCATAAAGACGTCTCCTCGCTGTGCGTACTCTAACGTATTTCTCATAGGGAGTGTTCTGGGGAACTGTGTGACATACTACCTGCAGCCGAATTTTCTAACCACGCAAATATCATCCACACCATCTGGATACCTGATACTCCACGACTACGTGCGTGCGTTTGCATTAGAACTTCCTTCCAAGCGCCACACAACTGTAGAATGGCCTATCTGTGTGCAGTGTTTCCATGCGTATCTTCAAATAGCGCGTCTATCTCCATCTTAAAGGCCCCGTCCACTTCCCTCAACACTTACTATCAACTGACCTGTACGCCGTGCTTTTTCCTTTCCATAAAAAATCAGAAAACAGAATTATTTATATGCACATTTTAAAATTATTTCTATTTTCGTAACCACTGAAAATAAACCCAAGCTAATATTTTTCGCGGAGCTAAATTTAAAATTTTATTTTCTGAAATAAAACATATTTTTCAAATTAAAACTCACAATTTTTTTTAAAAAGTTCTACATCTGATGAAGACTACAAGATGTTATACCTTCCAAGTCAACAAAATGACCTAAGTACACTCTTATTTCACTCTATGCAGGCCAATCTTCGAAAACTAATGAACAGTTAACTAGAAAAAAAAATTAAATTACAAGGTTCTTTTTTTTATTTTTTTACTTGCAATGTTCAATGTTTATTTTACTTATGGGTAGAATTTCCAAAATACTTTTTTTAGTGCTCCCTGTAGTGTAATCATCCTGTTAGTGTGAATAGATTTGCAAAATTTTAGGACTCTAGGTCTAGGTTTCTTAGTGGTTTGGGCTGTAAGTTGATCTCTTTGTCAGTCAACCAGTCACCTTACAGTTTTATATAAATAGATTTAGTGACCTGTTAATTGTATTTTTTTAGCTCAATGATGCTTGTTTTTCTATGAAAGCGAAACGAAATAAATATACATAAAGTTTCAAATATTATATCACCATATTGGCCTTGCGACGCTCACTATTGAATATAGGCCTCCCCGAAGTATCTCCGCGCCGATTGAATCTGCGCTACCTGCTTCCAGCGGCTTCATGTGGCCTTAACCAGACAGTCGGCCCACCTGGAGGAGGGTCTGTCTACATAGCGTGGCCAGTTCTTTGAGCTGTGTCCGAAGCTTATGATCTCTTACGAAGGTCCTAATTTCTTATTCTATCACGTAGAAAAATACCGAGCATTACTCTATACATTGCTCGCTATGTACACTGAACCTTCTGATGACACTCATAGTTAGCAAATCTCAATTCCGTATATTATCACTGACCACACATTGGTCGAATACTTTGGTCTTGAGACACTGAGGTATTTCAGATGCGATGATCTATCGTAGCTTCCCAAACGCAGCCCAGTTACCACTTCGGTTGATAAACCGACATGCAAGGGTAAAGGCAGCTTTCCCTGACTAGTTTTCTTAAATATGGTAATTTTTACTTTGTTTAGATAGTAAACAATAAGTATCATTATCAGATTTAGAAATAAAAATGATGAAAAATTAATATTATTAAGACAATACCTTGCAAAGTGAAACCGAAGTGGATTTGATAACTGAGATATCGAAAAATTTGGGATCAAAATCGGTTTCCTAAAGATCGACATCGTCAATGGAAACTGATTCTTGGCCGTCTAAAAATCAGCCATATGTACTAATTTGTTACTAGGATGACTTACTTATACTTAAGTTGAATTAAGTATTATTTTTCTTTAGTTTCTCACTTTATTAGTTAGGTAGACAGAGAGACTTTTCTTTTTTTCTTCGCCTCATCCATTGTCATCAACCTCTTCATACCGGGGACTCCGAGGAGTCCTAGTATAATCGATACAGTGTTCTCGAAGTTCAGCTGAAGTCCCCTTCTGCTTTTCTTGTCACTTCTACTTCATAAATCGTTTTTGTCATTCTTTTGTCACTCATTCTTTCGACGTCTCCAAATCACCTGAGCATGTTCTTCTTCATGTGATATTTTAACTGACTCCAGAGAAGAGATTGCATCTTCACAACATCAATCTCACCTTCATTCTTCTTCTGTACCTAATACCCGTTTCGCTGCCATATGGCAACGTACCAGATAAGGCATTGTTAATTTTGTTTTCGGCAAAAATATTTCTTTCCATACCTCTTTTTTCTTTTCTAATATTTCTAAAATTTTGAATATTTAACAACTACAAGATAAATAACGTCTTAGTATTTTTATAATAGAAAAAAAAAACACTTGCTTATGTACTTTTACGTAATTTATAATAATAATTTAGTATAATCTCATACTCATATTCTCATGTCATATTTACTAGATTTCTTGCCCAATTATTATTATAAATTTGGACAACAAAACAACGTATATGTTGACTCACATAACTAAGTGAAAAGTTGTTAAATTAATCAGTATTTTGTATTAACAAAAACCTAAAGATAAGATTTTTTTAATATTTTGGCTTTGGAGTCTAAAGTAATTAACTCAATTTAGAAAAATATTTCCTAAACATAATTTTATATATAAGTTTGGATATCCCTGAACTACATATTATATTATGTCTGGCCCGCCCTAGACCATTAGTTGGCGACGCTCACAGCTTTGGCACCACCCAGTCTGACAGTGTTCTTATCTGTAGGTATACTATGCAGTTTAAATTAAAGAAGTATGCTTTTTTAATTTTTTAAATATAAATTAAATATTTAAATTTTTAGAATTCATTATGTATAAGAAAGTTTGATATAAAAAATGTACATGTTTTAACAAGACTTCGAAATTATTGTGATTTGGGATATGCTACTACTTAATTGATATTTATAAATAACTAAAACCAAGTTAATAAATGTAATAGTATATAAGTACAATAAGATTAATATAGAAAATGACGACTTTGAAAAGTTGAAGGTTTACATACTTGAAGCCTGAACGTTTTAATAATAGTGTTTTTTTAATAACGAGACGTAACAATCTCTATACATTGGTACAATCATCGCAATGACGGGTAAACGCTGCTCCATTATGCCGTCATGGCCTCAAATTTCAATTACTTTTTTTTTTGTCAATTAAACAAAACAGAAAAACCTTTGCTAAGTCGGCATTTCCTTGTTTCTTGTAAAGTCCACCAAATGTATTATGACGTTTACTTTAACTGGAGGACTGCTGATATTCATTTGATATTCTAAATATATTTTTGTATATGTTAATGGATAATATTTATTACGCTGGACAGTTTTAGTTAGGGCAGCATCTTAAATGATTACTGTGTTGTCCATCTGTCTTTGTCCATCTGTCAAGATCATTTATACCTGAATATCAAATATTCGGGTCTATTGAGAGGCACTCAAAATAACAAGCTTCTAAGTTAACGCAATCAAAAGATACGAGCATTTACACATTGTTTTTGGTGCGTAATCAAAACCTGTAAGGTACTTTCCGTGGATCTAGAGTTATTAAATTTGGCACAATGTGAGAACTTACAATACTTAGATGTACAATTTTCCACAAAGTCAAAAAGTCAAAGTCTAATAATTGTATTCAAAATAAGAAGTTACATGCTTCATTTTTTGAACGTCAAATAATTTACCACCCGTTCACTAAAGTTAATGCCTCAGACTTGAGAAGAACCGGCGCAAGAAATTCAGCGAGACTTTTTTTTATATCACTTTTATACAAATATATATCTAATTATTTGTGACAATGATACCTTTGAAACAGACTGGAGCGAGCATTACATTCCCAAGGCTTTTTATCTATATTTCTATATTAATAAAGCGGAAGAGTTTGTTTGTTTGTTTTGTCTCTGAATCTACTGGTCCGATTTACTTTATTTCTGCTGCTGCATTCTTCAGGAGTGCTATAGACTTTATAACATTACAATATAATTCTTAGTTAGCCTTAAATAACGAAATAACATTAATAAGGAACGCCATCGAATTACTTTTAGCGTCACAAAATGCCTTATTGTGATATTTCATCGACTTTTTTTCACATGTATATCGAAACTGACGCAGCTAAAGTTATAAAAGTATTAGAGGTGGTATGCGGGAGAAGCCGCGAGTGGGCCGCTAGTCATTAATAAAATTATTAATTTGGTAATAACCTTTAACACACAAACGTAATTGTCACAACTTTTTTAAACCGTGATATAGAAAATTCTCTGAAGTTTTCTGGGATCCTATTGTAATTCGTTGCAATTGAGTTATAGATGCGCTAAGTTTAAACCTATTTCTTGTATTGATATTATGTACATCACCAATTTTAGTAAAACCAAGAATGTTTTTCTCAATATACATAACATTTTTAAAAATATATGGAGATGTATCTGCCAATATATTCATTTCTTTAAACTTTTGCTTTAAGGAGTCTTTAGGACTTGAGTTATAGATTGCACGAATAGCTCGCTTCTGCAGGACCAATATTGATTGAATACCGGCTGCATTATCCCAAAGTAAAATCTCATATGTCATAATACTATGGAAGTAATTGAAGTAAACAAGTCGAGCCGTTTCCACGTCAGTTAATAATCCTTTTTTTAACTTTTTTAAATCTATTCACCAATCCATCAATATGAGGTCTCCACTGTAATTTGGAGTCAATCGTCGACAGGATCCGCGGGTTCACCATTCAGGAGTACATGGGTTTTAACAATTTTTCACATAATCTTGTTTTTAAGTGCATATAGCTCTCTGTCTCTCTGTCTTTCTGTTTTTTCCGAATAATCTCCTGAACAGCTGAACCGATTTTTATGAGGAACAACATATACGTATCGGTATAACTTTTATTCCGCGGGATCGGGACAGTATCCCATTGTCGTGCGCAAGTTTAAGCGAGCGAAACCACACGTATACAATATCAATGTATACGTGATCAAAATTAAGCTTGTAATTTGTACTTCCCGTTAACTTGCAATCGTTATATTGATATGAAATCGTCTGCGCGCGAGTCTATCATACCATACTTACATATGACAGATTTTCAAAATTTAATAACTGTATTTTCTTACGCCGCGCTGTATTTAAGAATTAAATGATTACCTGATGATATCGAAATCAATATAAAGTAGTATGTGCTACCTTTAATGTAGGCCTCAATTAAAAAAGAATTTTTTTTTGCACGAAAACATAGAATTTATTGCAACCATCTAATTTTGATACAATAGTAGGTAATTTATGGACAAACAAAGGCACAAGTGACTAGAGTTCGCACTTTTAAAGTCAAATATTATTCACATCTAATGTGAAAGTCTCAATAGATACCTATTCCAGATTTAAGTAGGTACGTACCTATTAGGTATTATAGCTCCAACTTTTCAACTTATGTCAAAAAATACCCGTCCTTAATATTATTAATTGGTAAAATAGCTCAGTCGATAAATCTCTGCAATACGTACATATATATACTGGATATAATAACATTTATACATTTTAATCTGTGACAATTTTTTTTCGGCAGAAAGTGGAGAACTCATGGGTCATAATGGGAATAGAGCGTTTTAACATTAGATTTGATTCCCAAGAGAGGTTCCCAGGTTCTCTTAACTTACTCTGCTATGTATGGGATACACAGTAAAGCTGACCAAAAAAATTGACATACCTACACTGGCTGAATTAGGTCATAAAAAGAAGACTATCTAGTAATTGTCAAAAAATGTAAAGCGTACAAAGAACGGTACCAAATTGTAATTATTATTTATGTGATTTAATTTAAATTTATAAGTATTATGTGAAATATCTAAATAGAAAAAATATTAAAAAAAAATGTATAAGTGTATGAAAAAAATCCTAAGATTGAAAATTCCTGGTTCCTCAGTTCGAAAATTTTGTTGCCCATGTGGATGTCCTCGCGACACGCCCGGTGTGGGGAAAGAAATAAAACCTCCGGCTTATTGTTGTGTTACTAATATACCCCCAAATCCATGCTGCCCACGGTTTCATCACGGTAAAAATTCCTGGAGAAAATTTAAATATCTTGCACTCTTTGTTGGATTTCCCTTAATTATATTCCAAACGTTTAATATATGTGGACACACTCCGCCATGCAAAGGAGAATGTCGTGACTATGAATATATGCGTCTACGCTTCAAGAAGTACCCCTGGAGAGATGGGGTTCAGACTTTATTTCATAACGATCACGTGAACCATGTTCCGGGCGAATGTGTGCCCCCAC
>DWQW01006734.1:0-15897 GCA_018249695.1 Heliconius erato demophoon | reverse complement strand
GCATAAAGGAATTTTCCCCAGATAATTTTTCATTTGTAATATAATTTTTAGCATGCATAATTTTAAATTATGATACCATTGTTAAGCAGTTAGAGTTCAGTCATATTGAACGAGTACTATGGTTCGGCCAGTATAGATACTGCGCCCAAAATGAGTGGCAGAACTTAACGTCGCGCTTCGTTTTGCTTGATTAAAAACATGAAAATAATTCATTCCATCAAGCAGAGGTTAGACCCACTATCCATTGTGCTACGTCAGTTTTGAATGTAGATAATTAATGGCTTCTTAAATGTTATAAAAATATACGTATAAATGTTTTTACTTATATCGTTCTAAATTATAATTTTAAAATAGATATTTAAAAAAATATTTTTTCCTAACTCTTTACTGTATAAATTAATAAAGCAATGAAAAGTTTCGCTGTGGAAATAGCTTTAATAATCAATTTGAATAATCAATAAGACATATTAGAAGAAAAATAATGAATATTACGGAATATTATAAAAATAAATAGAAGTTTATTTATTTAGAAAGCGTTGAAAATGTATAAAAATTTATTAATTGTTTTTTAATGATGAAATTTGATTTTTTTCAATTTGATGATGAAATTTGTGTTAAATCTTTCCTAAGTGTGGAATAAAAAATAATTGTATAATTATACGTAAAATTGAAATAGTTTTTTTTTTCACTGTAACAGAAAAGCTTTACACTTTTTTGCTTTCTTTTTTGTTTTTCACTGCCCTTAGTAAAATTTCAATTGAACATACTTAACAATGATTCTCCTGACGATCACTTGAATGATCGTCATTGGTTTGAGGTAATGTCCTATACTTGCCGATTCTTACAGAGCTTAGAAGTTCTTTATGTTTTCTGTGACTTTGTGATGTAGGAATCATGGATTTGACACTGTTGGTCACCCTCTATGACTAGTAACCGGTCAAAAGAAATTCGCTGGTATATCCAGATACATAATTTATGAAGGTTTTTAGGATTGTTTGGACTCAGTTGACTCGATTCCCATTAAATATTCTCAGTAGGGACTTTCCGAATACACCTGATTTTTGTTTTATATTGATAAGGTTTGCTAGAGGGGGCATTTTCTCCATCTTAACTATCGTTATAACTTTCTAGTATTATAGCTGGTCATCTGACTGTGACAGTCATCGAGGTAACATTGCTTTTGGACTCTAAATAGTCATCATAACTAAGTATGTCTTCACCAGGAATAAAATTAGTTAAATGATAAATTACAAGATGTTAAATTACAAGATACATAAATCGCGGTCTTTTTTGTCTAGCAAGAGGAACGGCAAATATTTAAAGCGACAAAGCAAAAGAATAATTAGCCGTTAAATAGTGAAAATATAAAATACAATAATAATATAATATCAAAATCCAAATCCTGATTTGATTGACTGCATGCGAGTCCATATTTGTTCAAGCGAAAAAAATTCTTAATCCATACGAGACTAAATATTATAGGACTAAATATTAGGAATCGAAAAAAACTAGTTATAAAGTATAATAGTTGAAAATCGGTAATAATTTTATGCGTCGAGAAAGAGCACTACTTCATTAAATTATTTATATTTTTTTTAATCAAGAAATACTTACGTTTTACTCTGTTACCGTTTTTTGGAAATGAGTCTCTCACTTCAATTTTGCTACTTGCGTAACGTGAGGTTATTTCAAAATATAATTAAATTATAGGCATATATTTTTGTGTATTATTGTTGCTAAATATATCTTTAATAAATTCAAATACTTTGAATTATTTTATTTATTTCTTTATTTGTACACCACTTATGTAAAGTACACAAAAAAAAGCAGAAAAGAAAACAAATGTACTAAAAGGTGGCCTTATAGCTAAGTAGCCATCTCTTCCAAACAACGAAACTGTGAAAAGAAACTGTCACAATATTAAGCTGGGTGGTGGACGTAGTTAAAAAGTATATTAATAAACAATGAATGAATTTAGATATAAACAAAACAATACACTGATATATAGATATTTCTAATATAATGCAATACATAGACTAATAAACAATATACATACATACATACAGTAAAATATATATAATACATACATTTATGTTACTTAATTTGCAAATAAAATTTAATTAAAGATGCAGTATCATAATATATGGGCCCTTATACGGTAAAAGGTTAAAACAATACACTATGAGTCGGGAAAGGCTATTTATAAACTTTAAGTGTATCTCCTGCAAAGTTTCAAAAATTGACATATACATCTATTTTGTGGGGTCCAATGGACAGGTACTAAAATCTTCTACTCATAGACCACTGTTGATCTTTCGATCTAGTTGCACCTGGTATGGCATTATGAAATTGGAAATAAGGGAAAAATAAGGAAAAAATACTGATAAAAGTTGGCCATTACTATAGTCTTCTTTTCTAGTAATGACTAACTTTTATTGGGATTGCAAACACAAACTATTAGGTTAACTTTGAAACTCTTTAGTTTTTTATTCAATAAAAGAAAACTGGACTATCTTTCTCATTTGTCCTAATGTTGTTGATTTATAGAGTAAACGATATATTAATGCATTTCTTCATCTAAGCTAAAAGTGTTATTGCTACTAAAACGTTCTTAAAAGTTTTTATCCTTCAACAGATCATTTGTCACTGTCTATTGTAAGTCTTGAACCATTTATTTGTGAACCATCGAGACAAATTCAGTGCTTTATCTAATATCTATACTGAGATTTATCAATATACACTACGATACTATATACGACTTTATAATTTTAGTTTTATATGTAACCACCAACGCAAATTAGGGATGACAGCCTCAACAGTGGTACATCTTTTGAACTCAATGGTTGTGAGTTCGAGTCTCACTTGGGAGAATAAATTATTTTCGTTTCGTCGCTCTGGACTCAAGGAAGTCGCGGTGTTGAATTCTGACATTAAGTTCCCCTTGCCTACCTGGGGTAGACAACATGAATCTAAAAATAAAAATTGTTTAACTTGTATACATATCTACTCGTTTGCTATATTACAGCTACGATTTTGCGTCGAACTGCACCGATTTTAATCACAAGTCTTGTCTATTAAGATGGTTCTTAGCTTTGTTTTTTGAAAAAATGGGTCTCCAATATAATTGGACGTGCAACAAGAACTCTCAAAATACACATTTAAAACATATTCAAATTCGTTATCTGTAAAAAATATTTAAAATTTCCATTGTATTAGTCTATTAATGGCCAAATTTTATCGCTACTGTAATTTATTTTTTGTATTTTCATTTAAGTAAGTTTCCGCATACCTGTTTCGCGGCGTTTACTGTCCTCATACTTTTAACGTCACTTGACGTGACGTGTTCTAGAAAGAACACAGTATCGATGATACTGGCGGTCCTCGTCTTGGGGCAGAAGTAATAGATACTATATTACTACTCACTCTGACTTTTTAAACCTTTCTCGTTATCTTTCATTTGGCATATTTATTGTAATAATAATCAAAAAGCTTGAAATACAAATAAGCTGTACTTCAAAAGTACAATAGATATAACTATATTTACAGCGTTGAACTCCGGGACTCAATCAGCAATACCTCCAGAATTGGGCAGAAACTGGGGAGCGGAGTGTCTTAACACTAAGCTTATATATATATATATATATATATATATATATATATATATATATATATATAAGCTTTCGCTCTAAATGCAAATAAAAACAGAATAACAGTATAACGATTTATAAGCATCAATTTCAAACGAAACTTACAAATAGTTCGCACTGTTTGCGCAGCTGAGTATCGGCAGATAAGATCCCATCACTGGAGTTCCCTCGCTGCCTATTTATTGATTTTACGCGATATTTTTGCCTTGAATGCAATATAATATATTTTTAAAAGCCTTTTTATAGGCACCTATATTTTTCTACTGCGTTTTGCATAGAAGTTTCATACTTTAAACTTTACTTTTTACTGTGTTCTTTAAATTCTGCTTATTTCATAGAGACACAGATTTTTGCTTATGGTTTCGCTCTCACAGAACAAAAAGAAACAATTAAGGGATGTGTATAACACAAAACATATCCTGCAGGAATAATGGATAACATAATTTAATATAGGCCATAGCTTTCTATGATATATAGAGAATCCTACACAATTCTTATTGCCATTCAAATTCTTCTTCTTCTTTTATATGCATTGTCATTAAAATTTGACAAAAATATTTAAAAGTTATTTAGATAGTGTCAAGAATTGTGTAGACATAACTTTGACAAAATATTATTATTCAAATTATATATTGAGTATCAATTTCTTAGCTCTAAACATTTGCGAGTTACCATAATAATTACAAAGAAGCATTCTTAATCTTTATTTATACAAAAATATAACGATCTTTTACCATTCTCTCATATGTAAAAACTGTTAAGTCGCAAAGTGCTATCAATCAATATGAGTGATGCGTATAAAGAAAAAAGGATTTAATTTTTTTTATGAGCTTCATATTTTTTTTGAGTGAGTATGACGTGTTGGGTACACGTAATAGATACAGAAAACACGTAATAGTTAGGGAGCCCAAGAGAGGATTTTGTGCGTTACTCGCGCGTCAGAAAATCATTTTGGGATAAACCGTGTACCCTGATGAACTCTTCATATAGGGAAGTGCGTTAAGGGCAGCCCGCTAGATAAGAAAAAAATTGGTCCTCAGAAAACCTGGCAAGCGGGTCAGATAAAGACAATATAAGTTAACTACATGCAGAACAGTGGATATTTGGAATAAAGAAATGGTTGGATTTTGGAATAAAGAAATGGATAAGTCTCAAAGTTTTAAAAAAAAATGTTACTTAAAATACTCGAGCGCGACATTAATTTACTGTTTTCGGCGTAGTTCGCGAAGTTTTAAAAACATATTTGTGGAAAGATTTTTTATTATGAAAATACTATTTGTATAAAACATACAACGTAAAAATAACCCTGGTAAACAAAACGCGGCATTGAGTTTCGCCACGCAACACACAATGTCTCGAAAACTGGGTGGGAAGTCTCTTAACATTAGGTTCCTTTTGCGGAACAGTATGTGGCTAGTTTTTAAGACTAAAGACAGAAAAATCTTTAACAAATATTACCATAATATTCCTCTAGTATTGTATCATATGGGGTCACGCTCCAAATGTCATCGAGCACGTCATCAATCAGCAGAAATATGTAAATGCGTCTGTTCCACATTTTAAACATTGCTTTGATCGCTCTTTTATATATAATAAGAACCTTAATTTAAAAACTTGATTAAAGATGGCAAAAACTTCTTAGTAATTAGTCATAAGATTATTTAGAGAAGGAGATTTGGTCAGATCACGATTAACAATCCACGATGCAAATGCCAATGCAGTTCTATGCAATGTAATGTATCGATATGAATGTGTTGTTTTTTTGCTTTTATCACCCCAAACAAATATTTAAACAATAGAATATTGAAGATATTTTCCTTAATTTTATTAACAAATATTGAAGATCACTTTGCTTACTTTACTTATAAAAAACACGCGAACGTGGAGTATGAAATTTAACACACCTTTAGTTTATATAAGGAAGTAATGCAAAAATGTATTATTTTTCAAAATAATTTAAATTAAAGAAATAAAAACGACAGCGTAGCTCATTAACATCCCTCCTTCTAGCTTCTATTCTTAAAATTCTTGAGATTCTAGTTAAGAAACTATTTGTGAATCTCGTAAGATAAAATTCTCTTAACATTTACGACTATAAATAAAAGGAAACGTTTTTATTTATTCGAACTGCCGCCAAAAATTATTTCACAGTTTTAGCGGCACTCGAGTTAAATAGAATCTTATTTTTATAGGATATCTCAGGTAACAAGTTTCAAGCCACTAAGAAAGCTATTAATAATGTGGGTATAATATATTTATTTAGTTGACTACTAAAACAATTCGGTGCTTATCCAAACATCTTCAATTACCCGAATGTTAGATGATAAACAAATAATACTTTATCGTTATTACTACATACCCGTATTTTTTAATCACAAGTAGGTTTTTTATCAGCTCCGATAATTATTTGAGCGCGGAGTTTGAGTTAGACCCGCCACTCAACAGAGAACAGAGAGTCTTGTCACGTCACGTTATCTCTGCTAACCGTGCTATATGTACGATATAGTATAATGGCAGCTGGATAATAACATATTAATAAAATTAAAATCTATCACTTTCACAGTCATAATAACCAAATCTAACCACATGAATTAAAATAATCAATCACAAACTAAACTAAAATATATTATAATAAAAAATAAAAAAATATATCAGCTTCACGCTGTATCCCGCACACTGCAGGGTAGACAGAGGGAACCTAGTGTGTTAAGATACTCCGTTCCCCACTTTCTGCCGAATTGTGGGGGCATTGCGTGTTGAGTGGCAGAACTCAACGCCGCGCTTGTCCTCGACACCAGAGCGAAGAAATGGAAATATAAATTTAAGTAAATATTTCATCTTCTCGAGTGGGGATCGAACCCACAACCAGTCGGTTTTACAGTCACACCTTGTGCCCCTGCGCCACGACTGGCCTCTATATATATAATAATATTTAAATTAAGGCAGTTCCACACGCTCAAAGATACAAAGTCAAGTTAAACTTTCAACTTGGGTACTGCTAAGTTATCGTAAATCTTACTTAGCAGCAAGTAAAACAGAAACTACACGTCGAGAGATCCTTTACAAATTGTCTTCTCGGCTCGGGTTAATTACAGTAGCATCAATAACGGTGGCACTGTGAAGTTGATAGCGCTGTATATGATGAATATATTTTATGTATATTCACAAAATTCCATATATATATATATGGAATTTTATATATATGGAACTTTTTGAAGCAGTTATTTGTTGATGCACGGGCAGAGTGATCGCAGCATAGGGGTTAAAACGCAAAGGTCCTCACTTTCCATTAAATTTTCAAAACATTGCGTGTTAAGTTGCAGGACTCAACGCCGCACTTTGTCTATAAATCTGGCATATAAATTAAATTAATTTCCTCCAAACTATTTTCGTTTCTCAATCTGGTAACCAGACAAAGCGCAGCGTTAAAATTCAATTTATAAGGTTATAAATAAGCTACAAAAATATTTGTACTTTTAATAAAATATTACACAATCATAAGAAAAAAACCACCTTTTCGAATTCACTTCAAAACGTTGTTTTAGTATGGTTATGATAAAAAACATGTAAATCCATTCCAGCTTATTGATCTCTTATAAAGTTAACAAAAGAAAACGAAATCGAAGAACATGACAATACGTCCACAAAAGAAAACACATTTTAGCTTTAGGCAACATTGTCTACTGATTTTTACGATTATTAAATACTAGTGACCCGCCTGTGGCATCGCCTGCTTCAAGCACAGATTTATTTATTTAATATATCGTTTATAGAGTACTTGTAGTGATTTCTGATGAGATTTTTTTTAATAATCTAGTTATATTTATCATCATGTCCATAAGGATGTTAAATTGTTTTGGAAAAATACAACCTGCTTTTTAATATTACGTGTGTATCCTGCAGCAGCAACTACTTAGCAGGATAGGCAGAGAGACACTCCTTTTCCCACTTTCCGCCAAAATGTTATAACTTTTCTATAAAAAAATACCTCTCTTTCTTTTATTTTGGGTAGGTTATATACTTTATATGGTGTAATAACATATTTAAAATGAAAATGAAATAAACATGGATATACCAGTCGTAAATATACCAACATATATTATATATATGGCACTTTGAAGACACATTTCCGTACAATTTGAAGGCATTCTTAAGTGAAGGACCTCACCGCCGCTCTATATGTTGAGAAGTCTACGAGGAGAAAATAAAAATAACATACTCCCACGAGTAAGAATTGAACTCACAACTGTCGCGTTCACAATCAAATGGTGTGCCACTCCGCTACGACGACCTCATCATATTTTACTTAT
Organism: Heliconius erato demophoon; assembly: GCA_018249695.1. Lineage (NCBI taxonomy): Eukaryota > Metazoa > Arthropoda > Insecta > Lepidoptera > Nymphalidae > Heliconius > Heliconius erato. Next base: position 7,940 of record DWQW01006734.1, on the reverse strand, counting down.
TTATACGAAATGTCCTTTTTTTCTTCATTAACAGGTAATACCTAGTTTTTTCATTATGTTAGACGGTGAAAACACATTCCATAGGCCAGTAGCAATTATTTTTAACTAACGTTTGCAAATTAACTGACATTTTTATTACTAATACTTAACCTCGCAAAGGGGCTACTCTATTCATAATTAAATAACTACGTACTACTATTGCCATTATTGTTTCCATATACCTATACGTTATAAGTATATTAAATAAAAAAAACTGTTACCCAGTTTTTTAATACATTATTAGTTTTGTAATACGATATGTAAGACCAAAGTAAAGTAGATATAAGAATCCTTCTTCTGCTCTCTGCAAAATTATCTCTCTTGAAACTACACAATAGTAAGTACTGTTAACTTGATATATTTACCGATGATAATATACTGTATTTTAATTATCTGTAGTATGTCATAGCCTGTATGCTATGGCAACATTGTTCATTAATAGGCAGCCATATTTTAACTAAAATTGTATAAAAGGCGGTAGTTATTGAGAGTAGAGTAGAGTAGAGTGTTAGTTAACTCTAAAGGAGCCCCTTAAGCCTACTCCTGTGGTCGCAAGTCCCAGGCTCCAAGCTCATCTGTATTTGTGTATTTTAAAATAAAAAAAATCAAATAAAATTTGTGTATTTTGTTATTTAAAAATGTAATTAAATAAAGTAATTTATACGAACTGCAGTTTTCTTCACATCATCCAATACAGAAGACAACAGTATACAAACGATAATCATAATTAGAATAAGAATCCACGAAAATCGTGAGCACTGATATCCTGAACCACAACGGTAATCAACAACAACATCATATTTAATGTATGATAATTAATATTCTCCTACATTTTATATTTAGCTGTGTTCAACACCAAGTTCAACTTTACGAAGGCTGTATATTATTCAACTGTCTCTCAGCACAATCATTTAATCAAAACTACTGCCATCGGTTCTGAAGTTGTTTCGCTTCCTGTCCTAGATTCTAAGCAGTGTGATTGAAAATGCCTTAACGTTTTACCTTATTGAAATATTTTTAACAAAGTTAAGATTTCTTTTACAGATAAGTATAAAAAGTATAGCAGGTATACCTAGAAGTTTTGATCTCATATTTTCAAAGTTATGATGCTATGATGGTACGGTGGGACAGCATCGCACTACGAACGCTATATATTCGGGTTCAGCTTCTATTTGAGTAATGATTATTTTTGTTCTGGCACGAAAATAATAATTACGAAATGTGTTATTGAGTTCTGCCACTAATCATTAGACTAGAGTCTTTCTGCCTACCTAGCTATACAATTCTAAATAATATAAAACAATGCTTATGGAATGATATGATTTTTACTAAGGTTATCTCGTATTCCTGTTATTACTATATTCCATAACATACAAGTATGTATTATGTATATCAAAATATGGTAAAAAGCCCTAATAATTTAAATATTAGATAGATTAAGCTTTAATATTTGATTAGAGGATTATGTTAGTCGTAATTTGAAAGTTTAAGGTCCGAAAGGGTCCTCGTGGTCAAAGTTACGGTAATCTTAAAGGCATTTTTGAGTGGCATTTGTGGTAGTCACTGGCCGAGTTTCAACTTCATTTAACGTATGTATCAACACTTGTTCCACAGGCGGTGTTTGAATCGACTTTTAGTTCCAAGCACAATAAATCAAAATAATCGATTTAAGCCAATATTTTTTTTAAAAATGAGGGCAATTCTAATATAACTATTCAAAAATCTAGTACCCGCAACTGTTCTCTCTTAGGATATATACTTGTATATAGAAATTATGCAGTCATTAAGTTTGGTTTTATATATTTAAAGTAGCTTTCTCATTTAATCATATGTGTTTACCGTAAACGTGCAATAAATAATAATTATAAAAAAACCAGACAATCAGTCAAGACCAGACAGACGGAGTTGGGCTCGCTCATTGCTCGGCTCGGCTCGCTCGGCAATCATGGCAGGCTTTTTAGGATTTAACCATAAATAGTTTCAGATTTTTTCCTGAACCTGAACGTGAAGTACCTGTAGATGCTAGCTAACAAATTTCATAATTCTAGGTCAACCGGAAGTACCTTATTAATTTTGATTCCCTTTATATAGTCGGACTCGTTCTTTGCTATATAAGTGGCCATATCTTTTTTTATGTAAATGTAGAAATACGAAAATATATTTTTTTTCAGGAAATATTGGGGCCGTAGATCTGAGTATAAGGCTTGAATTTTAATTTGACATCTCTAAGCATTTTTGAGATGAAGGTTATTGACAGACGGACAGACAGACAGACGGACGGACAAAAAGGTGACGGAGATAACGGTTCCTTTTTTCCTCAAAACGTACGTAATCCTAAAAACAAAGTATTACTGACAAATCGACGTCTTTTAATTCTACGGAGTATCACTTTAGTTTTTTTATCTACAATGTTTTCTATCTATATATAAACATCTCAACACAACTTATAAAAATAAATACCCCGAGAGACGTGACCCGTCCATTCAATGCTATGTATCAAATATATGGTATACTCGACCAAATTTATTAAATATTGAAGGACATTGTACGGTAGATCGTCAAAAAATGAATTTTTCGTCCCTTGTGGAATCTTTTTCGAGATTAATATATAATTATCTTACTAAACGATTTCAATACAAAAATATCGGAATGTAACCAAGAAATACTTTCACGATCTTGTATTAAATATTATTATTTTATAGGTTTTATAGGTTCACATTATATCTCGTAGCAGCAGAATAATCAGAGGGAACCCAGTGTTGACCATTACCACAAGTAGGAATCCAGCCCACAACCGTTGCGTGTGCAAGGGCTGTGCCACTGCGCCACGACGGTCTTCTCTTCTCTCATCTCAGTATCTATTAAGTAATATTTCATATCATACTCGTACAAATTTACTAACTTTTTATCATTCCAGCTAGACAGTTTTTTACTTAGCTAAGACAACTGAGATAAATATATACAATTATACAAAGTTAATCTTGGCAAATGTCTCTAGCGCCTGACCCTTGGCGGCCTCTTCAATATGTATCTCACTCACTCTCACATTCATGTTGTAACTACACCAATTTATTAGGCGCCACTTGTATTTTGCCATGTTTTTTTTATTAAATGTTTTATATTATTTTATGGTTATTGAGGCTGTCGTGGCCCGATGGTACAAAGCTCAAGGGTACTGTAAATGTGTATTGTGGGTTCGGTTTCAAAACAAATTGGAAAATGTATCTGTGGAATCTCTACTCTAAGTAATGAGTTGTTGTCGTTTTCTTGCTCTGGCAAATAAAAATATAAGTTACGTTTTAAACATTTGCTTTTGTAGAGTTATAGCTTTCTTCTCCTAGCAATATATCTAAGTTAATAATGTAAGTACACACGCTTCTCTTTGAGTTTTCCGTCAAATAAACATTTTTCACATGAAAAATATTAAATTTCTTATCTTATTTTATGCAAATATATAGGCAGAAAACAGTTTTCACATTCAACTACTTAGCTTATTTTTCAATATCGTAGAATTGAAGAAGATATACAAAAAAAATCTAAAATATTTGTCAATACATACATAGATCTGAGCATTGGGCAGCTAAATTGACTATTGAGTCCTAAATCGGCATACATCTGCAGCATGACAGCTTTTATGTAGGTATTGGACATTTGGAAGGAGTGTAGGAAATTCGACTCACGATTCCGTTTAACAGAATTTGAATAGACTATTATACTATTTTATCTCATTTGTCAGCTTCACCCCGAATACCGTATATTGCCGAGTAGGCAGAAGTTATTAGAGTGGGCATGAGGTTGTTGAGTGGCGAAACTCAATGAAATACTTTGTGTTATTTAGCGGAGAAATAAAAATAATATTTTTTCTCGAATGAAAATCGAACCCACGACCACCGTTTGCAATCTGAATTTTTTTTCACTTGCCCACAATGGCGACCTATGTCTCTGTTTTTTTAACTTCACACTATATCCCGCATATAGCAAGCTAGGCAGATCGAACCGGGGAACCTTGTACTAAGACACTCCATACCACATGAGGACAATTCCGTCCACCACTTCCCACCGAAATCTTGAGTTACTACATAATAAATGGCGGAAATCGACGTCGCGCTTTGCCTCGTTACCAGAGCGAGGAAATGAAAATTTATATTTCACTCCACCGAGTGCGAACAAACTCACAACCGTCGCGTTTAGAGTCACACGCTTGTGCTCCTGCGCCAGGTAGGCATTCGCACATTTTATATATTATTTAATTTCTCTTTCAATTTTAAGTGTTTTATTTTGAACTAATTTATTATATAATCATATTTTTATACTAGTAGTAAATGTATCTTGTACTAAAGAATAAAATAAAATTTATTCATACCAATTTAGAAAATAATTCTGTTTAATTTTTAAAGAGAACCTATAATATAATTAAATAAATTAGAAAAATTACTGCTTTACAGATCTACCCTATTTCCTACATCAGTTTTGAACTAGAAAAGAAACTGTGCTACATTAAGTAAAGTATTCGTTATTCCATCAGCCGAATTAGAGATGGATACTCGAAAAATAGAGCGAACTAACATGGGAGCATTTGAAATCCATTAACAGAATCCCTTGCTAAGATCTTCAGTTGGTTTTTTGTGTTTTAGTTTCGAGTAATTGAATTTGAAAAACATTGGGTGTGAGATCGTAAAAGTATGGCCTACTTAAGGAATTCTAGTGTTAAAACACTCTGTTTCTGTTAAAAAATGACCATGTCCATTGGTGAAACTCAACGCAACTCTTCATCTGTGGCGACTGGAGATGACAGTAATGTTAATATTATTCCCACATTAATATATTAAAAAAGATACTACAAAAATGGAATGGTTGATAGTAAAGAAAGCGGTACAAAGTTTAAAATTTTCTATTAACCTTTTTTAGACGAGATTATTATTATGAGTGCTAATAGTGCTTAAACGTAAGAATCCATGAAAATGGTTTACAGTTTAATAGGCACTTAAAACATCTAAAAGAGACTCATTTATCGTAAAATGATACCTGTTTTATAAAAATGGGATTTATATTTTCCTTTTCCTTTAAAAAAAAACTTTGATTAGCTCTACAATCTACATAGTACTAGGGTTTCTTAGGCGAAGGGAACCTGGGAGCATAGTGTTAAGACACTCTGTTCCACTTTCCGCCTAATTCTTGAGGCATTAGTGGAATAGTAAATTCTAAAGTTTAACTCTAATTTATTTTCTAGCGGAGTTTCTTAACACTAGGTTCCCAGGTTCCCTCTGCCTACGCAAAATAAAATATAATCTTTAAATTATATTAAAATATTATTACTCTCATACTGTATACCGTTAATTCGATATTGTAATGATTTTTACATTTAATTTACACCTAACACTTGACAGTACATGTCAGTCTACACCACAACTGACTAAACGGATTAACCTATATAGGTATATATATATACATTTAATAGTAGAGATAATGTGTATGTTATATATAAGTACAAAAAATCAATACAAACTTCCAATAACATTATAAACAGTGTAGTGGGTTTAGATAAAAATCAAGTGCTACACTTTTAATGGCCCTCGAACTTGTGTCAAGTGGAATTGCCATATTAAAAAACCGTGAGGTGATTTTTGGTTATTTTTGTGTTACTAAAAAGTCCACAAATTTATTAGACCCGGTGGTACAAGGGTTTGACTGTAAACGTGACTGTAGTGGGTTCAATTCCCACTAGGGGTAATTAAAATTTTTTTTTTTTATTTCTTCGCTCTGGTAGACAAAGCGCGGCATTCAGTTCCGAAACTTAACACGCAATGCTTCAATGAATTCTATGAAAAAGGGAACAGAATATCACCAAAAAAAACATTTTTTTAGACTTTTCTGTTATTATTAATAAGTTATTATTACAATAAATATTTGTTTCAAGAAAAAATCACATAGAATTGCTTTTTTCCTTTCTCTTTCGAAAACACTTGATAAATACTTAGTTAGAAAAAAAACGCTCGATACCATGGAACTGGTATTATTCTAAAAAATTTTTAAAGTGTTACTCCACACTTAGGAAAGGAAAATACTTATTTAGAAAGCGTATAAATATTTGAACGTAGCGGGACTCGAACCCGCGCCTCCTGGAAACCGACCAGACTCTGACCACTAAGCTATACATTCTCATCAAGCTACGTCGAAATTTTTATACGCGTGTCACAACTTTGATTGATGTTGTTAGTATCTCTGTAGGATTTCCAGAAGGCGCAGTATTTTTCTTTTTAAACAAATTTTTCAAACATTTTATATTAGTAAAAAAATAATACAAAAATGTTATTATATTATTTGTAAGAACTATTGGTCATCTCTGCCTTCACTTGTCTAATTTAGAGCACTTGTCAAACTTTAGTCCGGTTTAGAAACATATATCATCATTCACATTAAGACACGTCTACCTTCTTTAGATAAATCTCATAAAAATAAAAATGTATTGCTTATGGTCGATTAGATTATAAATGATATACACAGATTTATGTATATAATACGTATTGCTTCCAAAAAAATCGGAGATAAGTGAGGAATTGAGTATCTTAAACCTAGGTTCCCTCTGCCTGACTATTATATCCGGGAAACAGTGTGAATCTTTTTTATAATATTTTCATGAATACTGAAACTCAGTTTCTCAGTGACAAAGCAAATTTCAAAAGTTTTGAATAGCAAAACTATGTAAACTTGAACAATCACAAAGTAAAATGTATGAACGAGCCTTCATGTGCATACAACGTTCTCTTGTGTCCGAAATTGACCTTTTAGTGTAAACACTTTAAAGCAAATAAGGAGTGGCGCCATTTAGCTAAAATAAGTAAATTAATTAAACTACTTTAATAAACTTTTGACTAAAGTATTTCATTATTTTCATATGAGATTTTGAGTGTATTAGAGTATGTAATAATTTTAAGTGTAGGTATGTAATTCATAATCTTAGATTACGAACTACATACCTACACTGTACGTGTAATAGAAAATCTTTCAAGATATTTTTTTAATATACAAATTTGCATATTAAAATAAATTACTTTTTTCGTTTTCGTTTTTCGTCTAACTCTGGCTGGCGCTTTGCCTCTTTACCAGAGCGAGGAAATAAAAATATTAAATAAAAATATTTCATTTCACCAAGTGGAATTCAAACCCACAATCTATCGCTTACAGCCGCATGCTTGTGCCTCTGAACCACAACTGGCCTCACATATCTATCTATTATATTAAAACTTTCAATTTATTTGCGCCTTATAAAAAATTATGGCAAAGATTTAATATGTATAATAAGATATTATTATTATTTTGTTTACCAACTAAATATAAACATTTGTTCTTATTTTAGTCTGTCTTAATATAGTAAAATTCTATACGAAAAGTATAGAATAGTTAAACAAAACTTACTTATTGAAAATGTTTACAATAACATGAAAAGTCACACAAAGCCCGGGATTTTTGATTTATCCTTTCAAAAATGGCATTTTTTTTTTCATTGTTCTTTTACAATTAAATAATATCTGACCTGGCATAGATATCTGCCTTCTCATTCCGATGACCTGAACAGCACACAGCGTGACACAGCAACACCTAAAACACACACTAGACACCAAAACTTAGCACACTCTGAAAACTTTTAACTTAAACCAAAATTGTTTAAAAATATATATTTTCCTATTATTATTATTAAAATATAATATATATAATAAACTGATTATTAATAATTTATTTATTAACAATTAAAACATAAAATGAATAGACACTTTATTATTATTTATCGCGAGTGCATTAAAAGTATCCCGGGTGCGATTTGAACGGTCCGCTACGTTGGCGTTGGTCTGAGCTTCTGGGGTGGTTTGTAGGGCGGCAGCGGCGCTGGGCGGCGGCGCGAC
>DWQW01006733.1:0-15898 GCA_018249695.1 Heliconius erato demophoon | reverse complement strand
ACGCTTACGAGGAAAGAGGACGGCTACGCTTTTCTCCGGGTTAACCTCGAACCGCCACTTGCTGAACCAATCGCCTAGGGCGTCGGCAGCTCGTTGCAGTCTTTCGGCTAGGATCCAAGCGGAGCGAGGTGTAAAGGGCGGTATAGTCGGCATACATCGCAAGTTCTACTTTATCGGTACGCGGAATGTCGCTAGTGTAAAGCGCGTATAGCAACGGTGAAAGAGTGGAGCCTTGCGGGACTCCGGCGCGAACGGGTAAATAAGTCATATAAATAAGACGTTTCTAAAGTCATTCTTTTGCCCACAATCTTGCCAGCGCGATTCAGAAAACGACGTTTTATACACAGCAGCCATCTATTGGACTTACAATTGAACTGCAACCATTCGAATATTGTTAGAAAAATACTACTATGTTTATGTTAAATTTATTATAAGTATAGATTATACTTACACGACTCAACAATATGTTTTATGCGTTATCAACATTAATTATCATATGTAGTCAATAGATATCGTTGCGTATCCGTTTCTATTTTTTCAAATATAAATATCTTTAAAACCATAAGTACATTATTTTTTGATAGAGTGTAGCGGTAACCTTTCCAAACTATAAAAAATATATATTTTTATGCTCAGCGCCATCTATTTAAGATTTAAAATTAAGGACAGTTTAAAATGCTGTTTTTCTGTTAAATTTCATCTAACATAAAATTATATTAACCGAAAACGATGTGTTGTGCGTTGAGTATTACAATTTGTAATTAGTATTTAACTCTACAGAATGTTTAATGCGTTACCAAGAACCGTTAGTACCTACTATTTCTTGTCAATAGATAGCGTTACTTGTATCGATTTCTACTATCTCAAATATAAACTTCTTGAAAACTTAAATACTTATATCTTTTAATAGAGTGAAGCGATTACAATGAAATAAACACTAAAAGTTACTCTAATTTACTTGTAATTTTTATGTATAAAAGTTGCTTAAATTTATTGTGTACTTTTTACGTGATACGTGGTCACATAAGCAGATAAACAAACAAACAGACAAACAGACAAAAATTCCAAAAATGTTGGAAATGGATTCTGTTAATTATCCTTTAACACCCTGGCTATTTTTTTTTAATATTTTCAATGTACGGAAATGACTTTTCTACAGATTTATTATAAGTATAGATATAGATTATGTTATGTTACCATTTGTATATAAAATATGGACCAAGAATTCATACACACGAGGCCGTCGTGGCCCAGTGGCACAAGCGTGTGACTGTAATGCATCGGTGATGGGTTCGACGAAATGAATTATTTAGTCCCCCACTCTAGGAAATGAATTATTTACATATAATTTTATTTCTATTTCTTCGCTCTGGTGTCGAGTTAGTGTGTCCTAACACTAGGTTCCCTCTGCCTACTCTGTGCTGTGCGGGATCAACTGGGATCAAACAGCGTGGTTGATTTAATTTTTGATGTATTCGTACGTATTGAAATATAAAATTTTATAATTACCTGATTAAAAGTATGATCATAACAAAATAAGGGAATATAGCCAAGAAATACGATGCTTTGCCAGAACTTTTAATGCCTCTTGAAATAATGATGAAAATCATCACCCACGCGGCGAATAAACAGAGAGTCAAGTACCAAATAGGTAATCCTGTGGAAAAAAATAATACTATTAAAATAAATACTTATTACTGTTAAGATGCTTAACTTTTAAAAAAAAAATTGGATTTAGAAAAGTAAAAAAATATAATATTAGTGTGAAATATAGAATTTAATATGTATTTAAAACACTTCTAGGATGAATATTTTAAGATTGATAAGAATTTAAAGTGTTGTTAGAAAATTTTAACTTACCAAGACCTTCCTCGAGGCCACCGTTGATTTGAAGAACTGTTTGACTGTAATAAACATTATTATGGTTTAAATTAAGTTAAAAAGTTAAATACAAATATATTACTTGTATGTTTTAATTTTAATAGTTACCGGAAATATAGTTCAGCACTCATAGATGAGTTTTCTGTTATGACAACATTTTCCGTCTCACCAGATGGTACGCAATCAGTCCAGCTTTCATCACAAACGGCCCATGGCAGGACTGATTGAAAACTCATGGCAAAGTAATAAATACATAATGCTATGATAGATACGTAGTAGGATAGAATATAGAAACATCCCAGTGTCTGCGCGTAACCAACTCCTGAAATTTACAACAAATATTCATTATTATACAACACATAATTTAAATCCAGGAGGCCAGTCGTGGAGGAGAGTTTCAAATTGTGACTGTAAACACGACGAGCTGTGGATTCGATTCCCAATCGAGAAAATTAAATATTTTATATTTTCATTTCTAGGCTCTGGTTTCGAGGCAAAGCGCTGCATTGAGTTCCGCCACTCGACACGCAATGCCTACAGAATTTTGCGGGGAATGGAGAGTGGAGTGTCTAGAACTAGGTTCCCTCAGCCTTCTGTGTGCGGAATACAGCGTGAAGCTTACATACTCAAAAAAAAAATCAAATGATATAGTTTAGATTTGTAAAATGTATTTTGCTTACGAACATAGAAATGTTAATAATTAAGTAGTATCAAATTACCTTTCATAGCCGGTGATAGTGCCCATAGTTTGATAGCGTTTTTAGAACTGAATTGTCCAAGTGCACATTCAAGATAGTACATAGGCTTTCCTATTAATATAAGAGCTAAAATATATGGAATGAGGAAAGCTCCGCCTCCGTTATTGTATGCGGTGATGGGAAACCGCCACACGTTACCAAGACCAACAGACAAAGAAATACAAGACATAAGAAATTCTAACTGGTTTCCCCACATTGCTCGTCCTGGTCCTTCTTCCACATCTTCCTGCAATGTATAAAAATATCATATTGTAATTCCATTAAAAAAAATGAATAGTTGTTTTGAGATATGTAAATATGTATTATAAGATATATACATACATAAATATTAGTGACCGACCGAAGCTTCGGTTTCGGTTTCGACCAGTTTTGAGCAAAAATTTGTTAGCAAAAGTTTTTGCAAAAAGAATCATAAAGGACTCTAAGAAATATAGCATATATGCATACTTTGTATGTCTAATATAAATTATTTCATGATTTATTAACAAAAAAAATGCTACAGATATTTTTCAGATAAAATAAGAAACTTATCAAAGAATAAAAAAATCCGCAAAATAAACTTTCTTAACCGTATTGTATGATTTATATCTCCAAAACGATAAAACTACAAACTATACCATATAGGGTAATAATTATTGATAATGACCACCTCTATCGACTGTTTCAGTTTGGTTTTAATTATACTGTACATTAAAAAGTTTCGGTGTTGGTTTCGGCCAAAACTGAGACTTAAGCCGAAGGTTCGGTTTCAGCTGAAAAACCTTGTTTCAGTCGGACACTAATAAATATATCAGAAAGCATAGTGAGACATCTAAAAGTAAAAAAATATATTAAAAAAAAAATTTGGCCACTTCTGACAACAGCAAAGACTAATGTGATCTTTTTAAAAGTATTTATCTCTGCATATTATTTTCTAAATTAAACTACGATAGATTTTCTACATACTTGAATGTTAATTTAAATTGTTAACTAAACAAATATTGTACACACCTGCTTGCCATTGCTTAATTCTAACTGCTGCTTGTCCTGTATTTGTACGGAAGGCTCTGAGGACTCGAAAGCGGGATTGACCTTGCCGCCTTGTTCTATAGCGTCACCCTTCAAATGAAAGATATTCATATAAGATATATTGTGAAGCCATTTTTTTCTAAAGTTCAATTAAAAATTAAAATTATTTAATTAAATTATAGTTTAATAATACAGTAAAATTATATAACAAAAAAAATATATATTAGTAACTAGCGACCCGCCCGCGGCTTCACCCGCTTAAGCTGCATGATTATTGATCTAATAAGCAGAAATGACTTCTAATATGATTTTTTACTACATTATCGTAATTTCAATAAGGACTTTTGATAATTGATTGATTGATTTGATTAAAAAATACGACCAATGTTGATATTTGATATTTATAAAAATATACATAAAGTTAATTATTTTTTATATGTATATATTTTTGTAACATAACGTTCCGTTTACCTATGTTATGTACGTCTCATTGTAATTTTAAAATTCAGTTAAATGTGCTGATGTCAGTGAATAATTTAATTTACTTTTTCAGAAACAGCCTAAAATGTTATATTGATTTGAGGGATTCATAATATTATTTGTAAAATAACTGTAATGATTGCATATGAACGCGAGTTTTTAAATTAGTTACATAATTATATTATTAGTTAAATGGTAAATATGTAGTTTTTAGTAATTTTTATATAGATTTATTTCAAACGAACGAACGAACCAAAGAGTCTATGTATTAACTTAATATTTCTTTGAAGATCAAATCAATCTTTATCTATATGTTGAATTAATTACTGCTGAAACTTAACTATTATTATTTATGAAGGTGACCTTCACTAACAATTCAATTTTGTTTACTTTATTGTTTATACTCTGAACAATAGTGCTTTAAAACTATATATTTTTATCAACAGTCATATAACTAAAACGTTTTGAATGTCATTCTTTAGCCAAGAATCTTACCAGCGCGATTGCTATATACATTCGCAGGCAAACTAATGCCTTGAGTTCATTCAAATATATAAATGCCGATAGCTTTTTTTTAATCAACCGATTTTGATGTAACAAATATTTTTTTAAATGTTAAGTTGACAAGTTAACAAAGCAATTGGTGAAACTTTTAAGTAAGTCGGTTCAGTACTTTCAGAGTAAAATGTGACCATACAAATAGACGGACAGACACAGACAAGAAATTTAAAAAAACATTTTTGCTTTGTATTATTCTTTTTAGGTGTCCCTATATCTATTTCAGTCAAAATTACTAAATGTACAGACCAAATATTTTACCTGGTTTGTTATATATAGAGATGATACAAAGAGTTTGTTGTATTATTATTAACTTATACTTGCGGTTTTACCCGTGAAGTTATTGTATACAGTGCAGCTACAGTACAGAAAGTTATATGTAGTAGTCGTTGTCTTCATAAATTATCATAATTCGAGACATGTGCCACTTTATGAAAATATACTATCAAAGCGAAGAAATGAAAATATAAAAAAAATCCTCAAGGGGGAATTGAACCCACAATCTGTCGCGTCTACAGCCACACGCTTATGCATCTGCGGCACGACCGGATATGTGTTACACATGAGTCATGACTAATATAATACAAATTTCGAAAGCTCTTTAAATTTCTTCATTTTTTGTGTTTATACTATTCTGAAGATATCGATTTAAAACAATAAAACGTATAGGTACTCATCAAATACTTAAAATGTAAAACATTTGAACAGGTTAAAAATATTATTAATCTGGATTTTTAAATTTAAAATAATTTGAAAAAGCTTACATAGATTTACAACAAGCTTTATTTTAGTAAAGTTATTATTAATTTGCATATATTTTTTGTAAATAAATCATTCTTATATATCAACTAGCGGCTTCGACCGCATACCACCTATAATACTTTTATTATGCTGCATTTGCCAACAGATTAATACATTCAATCATAAACACTACGTGGCCGTATGATAGGACGTTATCGGCGGCAGAGCGCCCCCCGCGGGACTCGAGCCTAGGCTTGCGGCCGTAACAGAGCGTTGAATTATTTTAATTAAACATTTTCTCGAAAAGTATACGTCCAAATTACATGCTATAAACGCCGAAGATTATGTACATTTAATTTCCTTAATGATGAAATAACTTTCAGTCGTAAGTTTCAATATACATGTGAATTAAAAATCTATGAAATATCACCTTACAATTTTCAAATATTGTTTGTCACAAAATGTTTTATTGTTACTTATTTATAAAAGATAGATATATGGCGTCGCGGAGTTTATTTCAGATCTAATAAAATTGAATATGTTTGGCAAATTACATACTGACATATAATAAACTATATGTGCACCCCACACGCTTAAAGCAATTTTAAAGCAATTCTATGGCGTTCTTTATTATCGTTATGTCTAGCTGGCTAACTAAGACATACATCGTAATGTTATATAGCCTATCGCACTTCTGAAGAATGCAGCTTTCATACAAAACAAAAAGAAAGTAAATCGAACCAGTAGATACAGAGATCTTAGCATAGGTTAAAGTAAAAATTAAACAAACAAACAAACAAACTCTTCCGCTTTATTATATAGTATATAAAGTATAGATGAATGAAAAAAAAACTTAGCTTTTCATAACAGCCGACAGGATGGAGTTATTTTTAAAGTGATTTTGAATAGGTATTTAAAATTAAATATTTAAAATAGGAAACCTGGTAAATAGGTTGAAAAGTTTGGTAATAGAACGTAAAAATAAAAAAATGTAAAAAAGCAAATGTATTATTAAGCTTTCATAAATTAATATGCAATATTATATATCATATATTTTATTCTAATTCATATGTAAACTCGGAAAAAAATTAAACTTTAAATAATAATAATTTGAACATCATCAACCAATACAGACTTTAAATTCCTACACTGAAATCAAATGTTTCAAATATTTGCTTGTGGTAAAAAAGATACACTAAGATATTTAGAATAATTTCTAAGCAATATATAAAGTAATTTTTAAATGAAAAAATATATATTATAAAACAAAAAGTAATAATTTAAACTTAAACCATTTGAGTTAATATCGAAAATCTTCTTCTAAATCTTTTTCACTAAATTCCTCTTTCCTTAGGTTATCGATGTATACAGGATACATAATATATAATATTGACTTTTGACATTAGAATTATGTACCTTCACGCATTATTAATTTAAGAAAAAACAAAAAAAAAAAAACACATGTAATACATAAAAAATTGTAAATTTTACCATGTTGACTAAGTTCCACTAAACAGCACCAATTAACAAGCGTGTGTGCACTTGTACGACAACGCAAAGCTACACTTAACTATGGAGTGACCAAATACATCTGACTTCATTCATTTATAATAATTCCTATCACAATTGAAAAATGATTAGTTTAGTTATATGATATCCGCCAATATCTATCTTGATTACAAATAATTTTCAAAATACGCAGATATGATATTATCCTCAGCCGATAGCCAAAATCAACAAACAAAATAAGTTCAACGTGGTATTCGATAGTCGTCTATTAAAATATATTTATAAACAAATTTAACTGTCGATGACATTGGAATAATTGCAGTGTGATAAGAATACGTAGTTACAATTAAACGACTAAATAACTTAACGTTTTTGCAAGTGTACCAATTTATATGTGTTCTGTTCTTGATGTGTCAGATCATTTGCACACTATAATATTTGTAAATTTGTAATTTTAAAAATCAGTTTTAAAATATAAGGTATACGTCTCCCATGTGAAAATGTTTTTTAATTACAATAAGTCAAAATTAACAAAGGCTTTCAGCCGAAACGTAAACTGAAACCAGTTCTTCGGGTTTGGTCTAAGTTTCGGCTGCAACCGAAACATACAAAATGTTCCTGTGGCATTTTGTGATTTTTACCGGCTGTCAGCTGTCATTTTGTTCCAAGACTACTTGGCCAAATGAGTTCAGTTTATCGTGCGGCAAATAGAAAAGAAAAGGCAAATATCTCGAATATTTTTATACTATTCAGTGAAAATAATAAAACAATCTGTTAAGCGGCGGCGTTATTGCCAGCTTTTTGCTGGGCCAACTATTCTGTTCGTATGAAAATATCACCACGAAGAGATGGCCAGGAGACCCACTTTTGGATATATTTAGGGTTTCGTGCCTCAAAAGGTAAAAACGAAATCTTTATAGGATCCCTTCGTTGTTCTCTGTTAGACTGTGTTAGTCTGTAAACTATTTATATAGAGATCGCGTAAAAGTATTAAACTGAAATTTACATCAAATATTCAGGTCAACGGTCCCTTATAGCACAGAAAAAAGTAAGATAAAATATAACCGTATGTCAATGCAATCAAAATTATGCATCGTTTTTACTGTATTTGTATGAAATTCGCCGTTTAATCAAAATTATGAAATTTCGATCGTAATGAGAACTTACAATACAAATAAGAAAAAGATTTGAAAAGTGAAAATTTATAAATATTTCATAGAGAAAAATAAACACAAAATTATTTTTGTGAACTACAAATATATTTCATACAAAATGTTAAAATGCTCACAAATTGAAGTTTATATGAAATTTAGAACGAAGTGCGAACTTATAGTGTAAATAAAGGAAAAAATATAATTAAGTTCATACAAAATGAATGTATACGATCGTTCACAATTTTAATCTTAAATTTGTAAAACAAAAAGTAAACCTAGGTTGATCGGTTTTTATTTCTTAGTTATTTTATATATACCTATGAGTGTATACCTAATGTAATGTAATGTGGTTGTACAAATAAACTAATAATAATTATTGTGTGGTATTATCTAGTTTATATTATCGACTTCGGAACTATCGCGGAGCCCTTTTTAAGTTTAAGTCGCACTTCTTACATTTTTTTATATTAACAACTTAAAATTAATAAATAATTTTATAGTCTGTATATAATGAACAGATTTGTGATCCCTTGATAAGGATCACAAACCTGTTCATTATATACAGACTAATATAAATTAAATATTGTTAAATTATCATTTCAATTAGTGTATAAATAATGTGTGAATATTCTTAACATTACTTTATTATTTATTGAAATCTGCAATATCTCGGTATTGAGTATGTTTGTTACTCGTGATCTATAATTTCACCCAAAATAACTTTAGGCACTTTCCCCAAAACCTATTCTCAGTCGGTCACTAGTTTTGTCACATTGATTTAAAAAGATTTTTTAAAAATATTCGCCTTAAACATTCACATTATTTATCACATTGGTATAACTAATAGGTAATAGCTAGATAATAGCAATAATTTATTGCACTCGTCGTAGTCTAGATATTTTCATTATTATTCTCAAAGTTTATACGATATTAGTAATATATAATACATTTCACTAACAATATTATTTTATTAAGTTTTCTGTTCGTCACAATTTATAGTTTATGTCTATGTCAACACTGCATGGTACGTCTTTCAGCAATGTACAATACATAAACAAAATTCGTTCTGAATTCAAATTATAATTCTAAATATAAAAGAATCAGTCAGAGGTGGCCAGTTATTTGTATATTAGAAGTAGCGTTTTCAGATTTTCTCTCGGTAAAATGCGAGATTTTTTAACATTTTACATAAAAAAGCGAGACAAAAAAATAATAAGGATTTCATTTATTATGTCTATTTATTTTTTGAGCTCAAAATCTGGACATTCCGCCAAAATCGGGATATCTGGCAATGCTGATTAGAAACATCTAGTTTATCATTGGTCACACATTAGTCTTACCAACTAGCATTACAAGCTATGTGTATCTATTCCATCCTATTAATGTGTGAGTTGATATTATTTTATTGACCATCTGATCTCTTAAAGTTCTACACCAACAAATATGCCAATCACATTAAATACGTGTTGCTAACGATCCAATTTCTTTTGTTTCTTGTAGCTTAGTTGATCTATTCTATTCTATTATTATATCTCTAATTGTCTAAAATGAAAAACTGTTTAATTCGGCCTTAATACTCGTAGCATTAAAAAAGTATCATACAATTATGTTTTTCACGCGTATCTTGTATGTATGTATGTAATATTCTTTATTACCTCATATCTCCAGAACCGCTGAACATATTTACATAATTGAGATATCGTTAGATTCGTATTAGCAGCCCAAGTGTTCTTAGATAGGTGATGTTAAAAAAACAATCATGACGGCTGTGAGACGCCATAAAACTAAAAAGAAAATAAACAAGCCTAATAGTTTATTAGGATTAACAGTCGGGAAACGTCTTGGCTATATGACTGTTGATAAAAATATACATTTTTAAAGCACTACTGTTCAAAGTACAAACAATAAAGTAAACAAAATTGAATTGTTAGTGAAGGTTACCTTCATAAATCATAACAGTTAAGTTTAAGTCGTAATTAATTCAACATATATATAAAGACCGATTTGATCTTTAAAGTAATATTTTGTAAATACATAGGTTCTTTGGTTTGTTCGTTCGTTTGAAATAAATCTACCTATATAAAAATGCCTAAAATCAGCCTTTTTACGTGTACTCTGTAATAACTACATATTTACCAATTGTACATTTAGCTAATAATATATGTATAACTAATTTAAAAACTGTACGGGAGTTAATATGCAATCATTACAGTTACTTTACAAAGAATATTATGAATCCTTCAAATCAATAATTTAACATTTAAGACTGTTTCTGAAAGAGTAAATTGAATTATTCACTGACATCAGCATATTTAACAGATTTTTAAAATTATGATGAGACGTACATAACATAGGTAAAACGGAAAAAAATCCTATTAGAAGTCATTATAGTTGTCAGTCAGTTCTGTTTATCAGGTCCATAATCATGTAGTTTAAGTAGGCGAAGCCGCGGGCGGGCCGCTAGTATATTATCTAAAATAACTACTATCGACTAGACTGATAATCATATACACAATTATTATTTAAATTCCAATATATTAGATAACATGTTAAACGTTATAAAAAAATATTAGGTACTAGCGACCCAGTGCTTTTAATAAGGTTCATCAATCTATTCTTATATATTGTTTCATCTATCAAATGTGGAAAAAGAAGTCGGTTAAAAATTCTGCAACACTTTTGATTCTTCGATTCCCACTCGAGGATATGAAATATTTAATTTTGTTATTTTTTATTTGTTCTGGTGACGAGGCAAAACGCGGCGTCAAGTTCTGCCTCCAGATTCAACGGAAAGTGGGGAACGGAAGTGTCTCAATGGGAACGAAGTGTCTTCATACTGGGTTCCCAGGTACCCTCTGCCTACCCTACTATGTGCGGGATACAGCGTGAATCTAAAAAAATAAAATAATCTCTAAATTGCCTACTATTATTACTCCAACAATACCTAATCCCTAATCCGCTTTCGAAAAGTAAAAGAAGTCCGTTCAAAAAAGATTTAGTTTATAATAAATACTTAGTTTTTTAATATCCTTAAAATTTAATCAAGAATGCCCAAATTTCTAATAGACATTTTATCAGTAAAATTTAAAATAATCTTATTTAGTTGATAAAAATGTATCGTTATCTTTACAATAATTCTGGCTTAATGTCGCTATTCATTACTACTTTATTGAAATAATCAATATTTTTATATAAAATCATAAGATTGCAATGTACCCCCTTGAGCGTGCACTAATAAATAATATTTCTTACAAGTACACATCTGGCTTCTGACGCAGGGGCACAAGCGTGTTGTGAACGCGACAGGCTGTGGGTTCGATTTCATTCGAGGAGATCAAATATTTAATATTTTCATTTCTTTGCGCAATGCCTCCAGAATAAGCGGAAAGTGGAGTGCGGAGTGTCTTAACACTACTCTCTCTCTGCCTACCTGCTATATGCAGGATACAGAGTGAAGCTGTATAAGAGAAAGTATTTCCTAATCTCTAAATAACAGATTTTTTTGCGTTTCTGTTTACCATAGTTAAGATTAAAATATATAGGTGTTATAACATTTTAAATACAGTACATGAATTTATTGTGACAGTAGATTTTTTATGATGTTTTAAATTGGTAAATTCATGTCAAGGTCTGAGGCCAGTCGCGGCGCAGGGACACAAAGTGTGACTGTAAAACCGAATTGTTGTGGGTTCGATCCCCATTCGAGGAGATGAAATATTTACTTAAATGTATATTTCCATTTCTTCGCTCTGGTGTCGAGGACAAGCGCGGCGTTGAGTTCTGCGACTCAACACGCAACACCTCCAGAATTCGACAGAAATTGGGGAACGGAGTGTCTTAACACTGGGTTCTCTCTGCCTACCCTGCTGTGTGCCAAAAATAAGCGTAGTTTAAATATAAAGATGTACACAGTCCTCGTCAAATTTCTTCATAATCGTATCTTCACTGCCAGTGTGTTCGCTACTTGGTATCTTTGCTACCAGTATTAGTAGTGGGTCTTCCAGACCAATTTAGTCCCATCAACAACACTACCAGATTTACATTTATTACTTGGACGGTCTTCAAAGAGCCGTGTATTTAAATCCCGCTACGTTCAAATGTCTATGGCTTTTCTTAATAGAGTTATAGAAGAGTTAATGCCTACACCTACTGGCCTATACTTTTATATATTATTTAATTTACATAAGTAAGTGATGAAAGAGGAAAAACAAAAACAAATTTAATCGATACAAAGTAACTTTTGATATAAATGTGCAACAAATAATAGCATTCAATACAATGAATTGAGAAATCCATGTCCATATCTACAATACAAATTCATAATTTCTGATAAAGTCATAAAAAGGTAATAATTTTTTAAACACTATTAAAATATATTTAGAATATTTATTATAATTTCTACACGTACATTACTGATAAATATAATATGCAGGCTAATATAATGTTAGCACTAGACCGGTAGGCCCCAGCTCTCGTTAGCGTTATTTGTGGCTGACCCAACGGCTCTACGCTTTGGAGGAGTAAAGTGTCTACGGCCGCATAAGCTTCGTGGACAACGCGCTGAAATTGAAAAATATCACATTTTATATATTGTTTCTAATATAAATAAACTTCAAAGTTAAATATTATACAAGTGGAAGCGTCAGCACATTTTTTTCCTCCAAAAATGAAAAAGTAATTTTTTCAAACAAAATAAATAATAAAACTATTGTTGTAATATAAAACGCCATTTGTCAAGAACGACGCACGCACACATAAACCTATCAAAGGGAAACCGTCGCATACCCCTCATTCCGAAATCGAGTCGTAGGTATTGGCGGCAAAGTTTAAAGTTGATTAACCTTGAGTAGTATTTTTTTAACTGCGTCACACGAAATACAAGTATGGATAAACAATGTGAAATGAAAAAAAATACCTACGTCTAAACTGTTGAGTTATCTTGATTAATTTCTTTAGGTATGGGTTTAAAATATTTTGCCCTATATGCTTTTTCCGTAAAAGGAGCGCTGACACTTCCACCCTGTATAATGAAAATATGCATTATACATATATAAACGTACTAGCAAACTAAATACCTAAATTGCTGTTATATTATAGCCTATTGGCTATAATATGTTATTCTGCTCACACAGAGCTTTGTTACTGTAAAATTTCATGTAAAACCGTTTAGTTGATTTTGTGTGAAAGTAGAACAAACAAACAAACTTAACTTAACCTAACAAATTTTCACATTTGTAATATTACTAGGATGTATAATCATCAAAATATATATTTTCTTATTATTAACAGCTATTTAACTCAATTTTTCCTTTTTTTTATGTTAGCTTTGATTTTTTTTTTGTAAAAACAAGATACCTCTGTAACAATTTTAGAATTTCGAACATCTGTTGGTCTGAACATCATAACCGTGTACGTATTTTCGATTCCCAGATGTCCATCTACCCAATCTTCTATACCGCCGGCATATAGAGCTGTAAACGTGAAATCATATTTGAGTGATTTGTAATTTCTTACAGTGTATATATATTGTGAACTATGTTATAATAAATACATTAATTGCATATATAAACAGATTTTTTATTAGTATAATTTAAATCACTAGAAAACTCCTACAGTATCCAAAGGGTTTCCAAACGGCTCAAATGATATTTATAAATTTGTCTCTAGGATTTAAATCTATATCTAGGGCCTGTTTCACAGGTTTCGAATAAAGTTTATATCTCACAGATAGAGGATGAAAATACAAAATAACTGTTTATTATATTTAGGTGACAATTCATACGATTCGTTACATTTTTAACCTATAAATAAGTATATATGAAATGCATGTGTTAAATATGTATTCTAGATATTGCTATTCGAGACTTGTGAAAATAAAAAAATGCTTGTCTGACAGATATGGCTGTCCAGGACTTTATCAGCCAGTGGTGAAACTGGCCCTGACTTGTATAAGTGTGTTATTTATTTCTACTATAGGTACACCTATGCACCTAAACTACGATTTCTCGAGAACCGAAGATTATCAATTTTCGATTTCCGAATTCCATCTGAATTCGAAATAACTTTTTATATGAGAGCTTGAAAATGAATTCTTTCATTCGTTTATAGTCAGAAGCTGTCCGTCCCACTGTGCCAAGAAGATGACCTATACATATATAAGAAATAGTTTTCCATTATGAATATTATGTCGCATAGCTGTAAAACTCGATTCCAAAGTAGTTAAGTCCTAAATCTTATAAATTACATATATATCATTTAAATAAAATATATATTGACATTTCAAACAAAATTGTGCAATTCAAATCCATTCTGTTTTTTATTTTTCAAAATACTTTTCTTATTTCTATTGATTGCCAAATAGCAACTCACGAAGAAACTCGGATGTTTGTCCAGCGACGTACGGGCGTCCGCTGATGCTGTACGCTGCTGCGGCGGCTCGTAACGCTCGTTGCCTCTTAGAGAACACATATGTATTTAATTTATATACCGCCATCCTATTTTTCATCATAAAATTATTAATTTACAAGTATTACGGCAAAAGCGCGGCGTTCTGCCACTTTAACACGCAATACCTCCATAATGCGGCAGAAAGTGGGAAAGACAGTATCTTAACATGAGGTTCCCTTTATTCCTACCCCTTTATATGCGGGATACAGTGAGAAGCTGAAAAAAAAATTAAAAATGTTACTTACATAAATATGATCTAAAGCTCGTTTTTTCTTGGTATGTGAGTAGGGATACAAGATGCCCTAAAAGACAAACATCATAGTAAACATATATTTAGATATAATTATAGTATTATATACAAGATGTTATTACATCCCTTAAGTATTTTCAATAATAAATTTATTTTATTATTTACAATCCAATACAGTGTTATTTAGTAATAATTTGTGTAGTGACTGTAAAACCGACTGGTTGTGGGTTCGATCCCCGTTCGAGGAGATGAAATATTTATTTAAATTTATATTTCCATTTTTTCGCTCTGGTGTCGAGGTTAAGCGCGGCGTTGAGTTCTACAACTCAACACGCGATGCCTCCAGAATTCGGCAGAAAGTGGAGAACGGAGTGTCTTAACACTAGGTTTCCTCTGCCTACCCTGCTGTGTGCGGGATACAGCGTGAAGCTTAAAAAAAACATTGTATATAAAATTATAATATTTCTTACAAGCACATCGCCTTCTTTGAAAGCTATAAAAGTATACAATGGAGAGCGCAGGTCGTGCAGGAGCTGTGTAAGCGCACGCGTCTCCGCCTCGCTCAGCTGTCGCGGGCCGGCGTACAGCGACCCGCAAGGGTGCTCCGAACGTAGTTCTTCCGCTACATTTATTATTTACTTTTAATATTATAAAATATCGTTTTTTTTTTCAGGTTCATGCTGTAGTGGTGTAGACAGAGAGGCCTACTTTTGTTAAGACACTGCCTGAGGCATTGCGTGTTTAGTGGCAGAACTCAATGCCGCGCTTTTGCTTGACACCAGAGCAAAAAAGAAATGAAAATATTAAATATTTCATTTCCTCAAGTGGAATTCCACAACTTGTCACGTTTACGACTGTAGTGTGTAGTCACACATTTGTGCCTCTGCGTCACGGCTGACTAAAAAAATAAAATGTAAAATTACAGCATTTTAACAATATGTTGTATATACATAATAGTGACTTTCATACATGTACATACATAATGAGGCCTGAGGCCGGTCGTGGCGCAGCGGCACGAGGTGTGACTGCAAAACCGACTGGTTGTGGGTTCGATCCCCACTCGAGGAGATGAAATATTTACTTAAATTTATATTTCCATTTCTTCGCTCTGG
>DWQW01006732.1:0-15898 GCA_018249695.1 Heliconius erato demophoon | reverse complement strand
TTTAGGGTTAAAATTTTTCAAATTCCCTTCTTAGTGGATGTCCAGAATATGAAAATAAACATCTGCCCAAATTTCACGTTTCTACCATCAGCGGTTACGGCTCTGCGTGCGTCTTACCTCAGTCAGTTTTTTTTTTTTTTTTTTTTTCGACTGGACTTAATGCTGTTGACCTGGAATGGTCTTGACAGCGTCACCGAGCTGGGAGGGGCGAGTGTAGCTCGCCCCTGAAACCTCAGTCAGTCAGCACAAGTCCTTTTATATATATAGATTAAGGTAAACGGCCCAAAGTTCGTGCTAGTACGTTATTTCGTTAGTTCTGGTTCTGGCAAAGAAAATAAAGTATTATTTGCGACAATTATATATTAGTAAAAAAATCTTTACAAAACTTAAAAAACTAAGTAACAATATTTTAATGACAAAATTGAGCAAGACAACTCTGCGTTTCAAATGTCTATAAAATTTGAAACGCAGAGTTGTCTACGAAATGCAGTGTAACGTGTTTGTATTGCGTTAGTCTTACAATGGGGTAAGACTAACGTAAGAAATTCTTAAGTTTGTAGAAAGACAAAGGTAAGTTATTCAAATAAAACTTTGAATATATGTTTTTTGTATTCTATACAAAAAAATATTTATTTGAAAAAAAATAGATGGAAGCATAAAATAAGCATAAGCATCTTTTAAAATTGCAATAAATCGATTCACGGAATAGCAGTCATTTGATTTATAATGTGCCCCCTAGTTCGTGTTACTACCGATTTAGGGAGATCCTAGATACTTTTTAATAAATTTATATAATAATGGAGATAATTTAAATTTTTAAAGTTGAAAAATAGTAGTATTTATTAAGAATTCTCGTGATAGAAATTCGGTATATATTTTGTTCACTTAAATTCGTATATTACTACTACTAGTTATAAAAGGTAACCTTAATTTATAATTTTAAGCTAAATTCGTATAGGAATGCAATGCAACTTGGTTTTGTAATCAATTTTTATAATTTATGTTTTGTATTTTTTCGGATAGACATGGTAGAGAGAGAGATTACTTTACGAAATGTAAAAAAATACTGAACAAACAAAAGTACGGAAGTTACCAAAATCAGTAACACGAAACAAGATATTCTACATTTCATTATTTTCCTCAAGTTCGTGACAAATAAATCTACGTAAAATCAACACATTGACTCCTCTATATTTATTAATATTGGTTATCTTAGTTATAAATCTTAGTAAATATCTTTTCTTTTTTTTTCAAGAATATACTAAATATAAAATGCCGTACAAAAGCTACGGTAGCGAAAATAAAAGCCATAATTCAAATAGTTCAATATTCAAACATTTTTTTGGACTTCAGATTTCAAATTTATAATAATAATTTTACTTTTAGAAATGTTATTGTTTAGTAAGGTTTCATGGGGCACTTACTTTACGTTGTTCAGGAGTGCTATAGGCTATATAAGATTATGGTGTATATAATAATGAACGCCATCCAATTTAAGCCTTTAAGCCTCTAAGCGCGTGGACGGCAAAAATAGTAAAATAGATGTCAGTACATTGTATGGAAGAAATGTTTTGCTTGCGGCCGTAAACAGAGCGTTGAATTATTTTAATTTTACATTTTCTCGAAGAGTATACGTCAAATTTACATGCTATAAAAGCCAAAGCTTATCTTCATAAAATGTCCTTGATGATGGAATAACTTTCGTTCGAAGTTTCAATGTTTTTGTCAAATAAAAAACCATGAAATATATATAAAAACCTTGCAATTTTCAATTATTTTTTGTCACAAAGTATCTTATTGTGACTTATTTATAAGAGATAGATTTAGGGTATCGCGGACTTTATTTTAGAAGTAATAAAACTGAATGTTTTTATAGTACAATGTACTTACATATATTTCACTATTTCTGCAGCACTAAAGTATTACGATGTTACTTATTGTTATTTAATTATTTAAGGCTAACTAAGAATTAAAGAGTGTGAGAGATTTTAGCGTAAAATAAACAAACAAACTCTTCAAACTTCAAACTTAAAAGTATAGATTAAATACTATAATAAAATTGTTAAATTACTATTGTATTTAATAATTTTATTGATTCGTAAATGAAAAGAAAAAAATAGGCAAAAACATGTTTATTATTAAAATGTAAACAATTTAAATAGTTTATATAAAATATTTTCTTAATTTACTAGTAATAATATAATATAATAATAGCACATTCTCTTAATAAAAATCTTTGTCTGATCACTGGATACATAGTAATGTAAAAACGTTAAGCAGCTCATAAATATTTTATAATACTATTTGCAGTGAATCTATTAACAATTATTAGTCTCACATCCCACAAATAAAATTATAAAACTCAATTTTCAATTTAAGGCACTATTCTTACATTTAAATTTGAAAATAATAGACGGATGGACAACAAAGTAATCTTATAAGGGTTACTTTTTTCCTTAAAAGTTACGAAACCTTAAAAATTTTATTTACCAATATATCTACGGGTCTTTAAAAGTAACATACAAGAACAATAAAATTCATTTATGAAATATAAAATTAATAAGATCGTTACAACAAGTACAACAAACATATAAACAGCTTATGATTTTACGTAACCAAATAGTTTTTTTTTTTGTAGATAATATTATATAAAAAACATTTTTTTCTTAACTTTATTAAATGCTTTTAGTATAAAAACACATTTTATTTAAGCGTATATAATAATAGTAATATATTATGTATTTTAAGCGCTAGTAAAGTACGGTCAACAAGTCGTGGCCGCCTTGGAGTTAGGTTTTATGAACTTTTCCGCATTGTTCACTAGAGAAAAAAATATTCAAAAGTCAAATCGACGCAGCCGTCTATAGCTAACTTCAGGGCGACCACGACTTGTTGACCGTACTGTAGCTGTCATTACAAAACAATTGAAAATAATTTTGTCCTTTTTTAGACTACTTCGTCATTAAATAAATAATGAAAGTATTATTAATTATTTGAGTCAATTTAAATCTGATAATAAGTAAACGGTTGTGGATTTCTATTCTCACTCGGGAGAACGAATTACATATTTACATTTCTTCGCTCTGGTAAGAAGACAAAGCGCGGCGTTAATTTTTGCCACTCAACACGCAATTTTTCGAAAATTGGAAAGTGTTGAACAGAGTCTTAGCACTAGTACTCTCTGCTATAATCGTGATAAAGTAAGAGCTAATAAAATATTTATATTTAAAAATAACAACAAAACTAACATCATATACCAATAATACAGTATAAAAAATTCAACGTACATTTTAAATTACAATATAAAATCAGTTCATAAGCACAAAATATTAACATTGCTACATATTTTGTCTTTAACCGGATAAAATATGTGTTATATCAACAAATACATTTTAAATTACAATATAAAATCAGTTCATAAGCACAAAATATTAACATTGCTACATATTTTGTCTTTAACCGGATAAAATATGTGTTATATCAACAAACGATTTGTGAAGAGCTTGGACGAACTCCGTGCTGTTGTTGTGGGACTTGTAACTGGTGACGGCGGCGCCCAGCTTATCCGCAAACGCTGAATATCTGTATTGAAAATGTTAAATATTAATTATAGTATAGGATATTATTTATTAATAATATAGAACCAGGCCTGTCGTGGCGAAGGGGTACAAAGTATGACTGTAAAATCGAGTGATTGTGGGTTCTTTCCCCACTCGAGGAAAAGAAATATTTCTTTACATTTATATTGTCATTTCTTCGATCTGCTGTACAGGCAAAGCGCGGCTTTGTGTTCCGCCTCTTAACACGCAATGCCTCCAGAATGTGGCGGAAAGTGGAGAACAGAGCGTCTTAACACTAGATTCCTTCTGCCTAACCTGCTGAAGGGATACAGCGTGAAACTGATTCAATTTTTTAATAATATAGAAATTAAATTTAAATATAGAATAGGTCCAAAAAAAAAAATATAATTATAGAGCTGGCTTTGTATCAAAATTTTATAGTTTACAAGTAGGTATAATTCTTTTTTATATTATGTTAAAAAAATTGAAGGTATATGAGAAAATATATTATTAGTTCATTAATTAAAACCAAAAACAATGTTTTTTTTTTTGTCTGTTTGTATATGCATTTGTGCACGCTAATCTCCTATATGGCTTAAATAATTTTATTGCAGTTTTCACAATTGTAATTTGGTAAACATTTATTTATTATACTACATTAAAGTGCTTGATTTATTTAAATCAGTTCATAAAAGAAAGAGATAACTCTTTCATTTATGAACTGATTTAAAGTAACTGAACTGATGTAAAGCTATGTGCAGGATGCCACAAAGCTTTGGTCTATCAAATACAATTAAGATCTACTCAAATATCAAGAACAAACAAATACATACCCAATACCGAAACCTTCTTTGGCCACTGGTCCAAAGCCACCAGCCAACACACTAGGCGAGGACAGAGTGCTTGTACTCAACACTGACTTATTTAAATATTTATATTCAAAAGAATCATATAGTTCCGGTCTTTTAATGTTATTTTCTTCGGCTATCTTCATTAGAGCAAACAAATGGCGGTCGAAGCCTTGGCCCATTGCAGCTTGCTTCACTAACTCCGAGTGTGTCGTGGAACATTCTTGCATTATAGATCGGAGTTCTTGTTTTGATGATTTGTTTGAGTGCAGCAAGTCACAGAATAACTAAAACATAATTGGGTGTGATCATTCATATTTTGGTGAGTGGATGAACTTAACGCCGCGCTTTGTCTGCTTACCAAAGCAAGAAATTTATACATTCTATCGGAAAGCAAACAATGGGAATGCGAAATTTTTACAATGCATAGTAAAAAAAATTATGAATATTTTTATGAATAGTCTTTTTTATAATATTTTAACAACTTTACATATAATATAAGCACGCCTTGTAATTTATTTATAAAAAAATATAAACATAATATTTATCTTTATACGCAGGGCAAACGTGTTATTGTAAGTGCGAAGGTTATGCTCACAATGCTTCAAAAATTTAGCTTAAAGTGGGGAACAGAATGCCTTAATGAGAAACGTGAGTATCTTAACACACGGTTCCCCTGCCTCCCTGCTATGTGCTGGATGCAAAGTGGCTCTAAAAAAATTACTCATCCATTATATCAATGTATATATAGATACTGTACCTTAGTTTTATCTGTGCACGGCCTCATGGTCTCAGTGCGGCCATGTTTAAAGGCAGATGTACTACAGGATTCATATGTACCTACGTAGTTACCGTGTAACAAATGATATGCAGCCTGCAAATAAATATATAAACTTTATACAAACTTATTTTTTTATAAACATTGCTATTTTTTTTAAAACATCAATTCCAAGTTGCTTCAAACTCGTGATAATAAATACAAATAAAACAAATACAGACCTGAAAACCTAGTTGCATTATACAATCTGGGCTCACTTTAAATTTTTTACAAGCCTCCTTTGTCAGTTCTTCATATAAAATGTAATCAATGCTTAAGGAATTACACCAGTTGTTGTACTCTTTCTTGGCATTTTCAATAAAGCTTTTAGTTTTATCATCTATGTTAAACTCTAAAATAAAGAAAAAAAAAGATGATGCTTATTATGTAAATAAAATATCTTAAGTACCTAAATAATTTATTTATTTTTGTAATTTTTTTTTAGTTTTGCTTAACGCTTTTAGCATATAGTAGGGTATTCAAAGAAAACCTAGTGTTAAGACACTCTATACGAAACATCCCTAGTTTTAATACATACCTAATTTTTGCACTGTTATATTACTCTCAGATGGTTGGCTATCTGGATGTACAAATGGTCTTGTGGTTGTTTCTGCATATATATCTTGGAAAAACCTTAAAACAGCTACACCATCTCCCCAAGAATGCTCAAAATTAATACCAGAAACGCCATCTTTAGTTACAATTAGACTGAACGATTTGTCAAACCATCTGTTAAGTCATGAAAATAAATTTAATTATTTCACACAAGTTGAAAGACATATTTAAAAAAAATAAGTAATAGTTTCATATATTATTTTTTACACTTTATTCTGCATGAAGTGAAAGTCTAATTCAAGGAAATGTGGGAGAATAAAGTTATTTCATTCCCCCAAGTAGGAATTGAATCTACAACCATCATACCTACAGTCAGATATGAAAACATATAAATGTTTTATAGCTTCATGCTGTATCCCACATATAGCAGCGTGGGCCTTAATTGTGTGTTAAAGATTTTATATGTTTTACTGCCTTGCATAAATTTAATAACCCCAAGAGCCTGGAAGAAATTGCTGATTAACAATTATGCTGCCTTTTGTGCATCAACTGTATGTTCCTTTTATTATTTAGTTTTTTTTATATTAATAACTTTCTACAACAAAGTGTAAATAAATAATTAAATAAATGAATAAACTAAAATAATAAACTTACCTATTTAACCCATCTGAATGCAAATATTCCCCTAGTATTTTATGTTTATTATCATCAATAACAACATCATCTAAAATTAAATTGAATAAAGCCGAGTCAATTTTCTTGAGTGTATCATGATTTTGTATTTCCAAATGTGCTCTTTGATTTGCCCATACATCTCTATTCTGAGATGTCAGTACTCCTAGAGGATATTCCGCTGGTGGGGACTTATCACTAAGTATTTTAGATAAGTTACCAAGTAATTCAGAGGGTGACAAGAGATTGCCTGAAATAAATGTCAATATTGCAATCTATTATGAAAGTAATAAAATATATTATTGAAGTTTTTATATTTGTATAAAAAATGTTCTGTTTGTAAAAAATGCAGACAAGTCTATACATTTTTTTGTATTAAGTATCAATACAGTTTAATAATAATATATTATTAAAATATATTTTATTACATAGTATACTATTTTTTCACAAAAGATATGTGACAGAGGATATCTCACACTGTATATCTGTAAACAAGATGATTGTGAGTTCAATTCCTACACATTTTCTTGCTTTGAAAAGACAAGCATGGCATTTAATTCCCTCACCCAACCAAAAAAGGCAGAATGGAGTGTGACTCCTGTGACAGACTACTCTTATGAAGTAAAAAAAAATGTTAATATTACCATTAGAATCTACTACATCAAAGATATAAAAATTTCCACCCTTTTGAACAACAACATGATTGCATGTGGGATCCCGAAAGATTTTATCTTTGTTCAACAATGGTATTCTAGTTGCATTAAATAGACCATTGAACTGGCTCATGTCTAGTGGGAATGCTTTGAACAAATAAGCACCATACCTAAAATAATAATAACCATTTTTTTATAAAAATTATATAAACAAACTGCAATAATATTATACTTTTTAATACAATTCATACCAAGATAAGTTTTCTGGCAATAGCTTTGTAACAGATCGAAATAATGGAGTGTTGCTCTTCTTAGGTTGTAAATGATATACCTCAGGTTCTAAAATTTCTTCTCTTAATGACATAATAAACCTGACTGCGCTTACTAGCAAGTTTGTAGCTCTTAAAAGTTGGTTATTATATTCTGGCCTAACATCATTTTGGAAGACTAATAAAGGATTGTAATTAATGGGAAGAGGAGAGCGCTCCCTTAAATATAAGTCGAACCAATAATCCGATATATAACTAGTGTGTTTATTTGCTTTATCTTTTGCAATAAGTTTCGATTGTAAAAATTTTCCATCAGTATTTACAAATATATCTGTTCGTTTTACAGCTTCAGCGTATTTATCTTGACCTAACAACGGCCGTAAGGCATTTAAATATCTATCTCTAGTATTACTTAAATTCGGAACTGGTAATCGTGGTAAGGATTTTTGAAAGTGCATAGTTGGCACTTTACTTCTTTGTAAATATTGATATTGTATATCTTTTACATTTTTCGCTCTATTCGTAATTTTTTTAAACTGTTTAGCATTGTATATTACTTTAAAATTATTCGGTTTATGTTCCAAAAACTTGTTCACAGAAAGCATCTTAGAAAAATATAATAAAGTTTTTAAATATATGAAAAAAAAACACTTAGCGCGCTTAAATTGGTTAATTGTTAAAGTTTTTGTAGTAAAAATATTTGACAGTTCGAAGTCCACTTTGTTATTTATCTAAGCATATAGTAGCCTTTAGCTATAAAATATAAATTATATTCGAAAACCACAAGTTTAACATGTCTTATTTGAAGTTTGAATATATTACCTGTCATTTGTCAAATGGCAATTGTCATTTTCCGTCCAATTGATACGTTCCAATTCCCCTTTGGCAGTTCTCTGAAACGCACATATTTCAAGTTCCTTATGTTTACTCATTAATAGTAAATTATTTTAAGAAGATGAATATATATTAAATACTCAACTAAATAATAAACAAGTAGTTTAGACAAATTTAATGATTAAGTGCCTACAACAAGAAGGGAAAAAAGAAAAAAACTTTCAATAAAATTGTATATTATTCTTAGTTCCTTTTTACTGTATTCTTAGCTATATTCCGTTTAAAAATATTCGTAATTAAAGAATATAATAAGTCGATACTTTAAGTTTTTAATAACTAAACTTGACCTAAATAGTCAAAATGTGTCAAAAACCACAATTACTACTTCGCTGAGATCATCGTGTCAACCACAACGTTCCTACAAAATTTCAGAGCTGTAGGTTTAACGGTCTAGGAGGAGTAGCATTACAACGAAACACACTTTTGACTAGTAATAGTTCAATAAAATGTGATTATAGTTTAAATGTAGCTAAACAAATATCGATCGCAAAAAAAGTTTGTAAAAATAATGTCATTGGTAGCTTGAATTTTCGTTTTAAATATTGCCACGAAACGAAGTTATCTAAGGTACTGCTCATTTAGCATGAAGAATTTTATTCTCTGATGGTGCGTCGGATACCGAAGCTTCAGCAACGCAGAGATCAGTCTTAAATTACATTCTCCTAATTTTAGCACATCAAATATTCATTGATATTTTGATTTTTTTAGATCATAAATGTTTCGGTAATCGTTAATATATTTACTTTGCTTTGAATACGCTGATCCACTAGGAATAAATCAATCATACTTTTCTCTTCCGTTCGCTTCCATGCATACATGTGTGTTTGTTTGTGGTCAAACATAGTGTTTAGCACAAATAAATTTCTTTCCTTGCAAATTTCCAATATAAGGTTTCCAGCCTCATTTATTCTCTTGTACTGTCCTAGCACTCCGCTAACTCCGTAACCGCTTCACTTAATTCTGACTTGTCCGTTGAAATCACTACATATTATGAATTTTTCATTCTCTCTGACGCTATCTCAAGACGTAACAACAAACAGCAAAGGCGTAGTGCTGCCGGTAACAGAAATAACAGTACCTTAGATGTATTGATGAGAGTCAGAATAGCTGCACGTTTGGCTGTACACAATGCAATGCTGACGACTGACGCTAACGTACAGCAAAGATATATGGGTGTTACAGAAGGAGAATAAAACCTCCAATAGTTAGCCAAATCAATACGTCGGGGTAAGCTGGAGGATTCTTACTATTTTGTTTGTGGGCTGAAAGATCTTAAGCTAGCTAGCAGTGGTTAGCGAGGCGGCATGGCGTTCTAGCCTTCCGCACCACACAGGTACTATCAGAGCATAGCTGCTTCGGGAGACATCTGTGTCGGGTCTAGGAAGGAGCCCGACGCCTATTGCCACCACAGCAACTGCCTCAAAGAGACGACCCAGCACACGCTGGAAGTATTCCCAACTTGGGCGTGTCAACGTCGCGCAACATCATAGGGGATTTTTCCCTGCCGGCCGTCCGGACTATGGCCGGCAGCGAAACGTCGTGAGACGAGATCTTGAACTACTAAAACACTACCTTACATGTAGTTTTTAATATGGTAATAGAGACTACCTTACATGTAGATTATATTTTAACATGAAGTATCTCGAGATGATGGCTCTTAACTCTGCACTATGCCTACCTAGGATAAATAAGCGTTACTACTCCTAGTAGAAAGACAATCGACACTTCTACCATATGTAAAGGGATTGGCAGACAGATAGGATTGGCGACATCTTAAGAAAAGCTTCCATTAAAATTATATTTAGATCTAACAAGAAAGTGAACGAATTCTTAAGACCAGTGAAAAGTAATGTTCCTTTGCAGTGTGTAGATCTATACAAGTACATAGTAACTGTGGCGTAGCATACAGGATTGGACAATTCAAAAAAGAGAAGCATCGGTTTTGGGGGCATGAACACAAGACACAAGGGGGACAAGAATGGACATGTATCGAAGTCAGCTGCGTCCTGGGTAAAGAGCGGATAAGCCCGTCCATAGCATCAGGTCTTATATGTATATTACAAACCCTTGCTAGGGAGAACAGATATATCCCAAGAATGACCTGCGCGGTAAACGACGAAATATAAAGACATCTTAAGTAGGTAAGATGGTTGGGATTTTCTGTTGCTTTTAGGGAATATAATATTGATAATACAGGCGAAAGTTCACGAATTCACGAAAAAACATAAGGAAGGTTCCTCAGATTTGACATGACATATATAAAGAAATTGACGAGTGATGTCAGTGAACGAAGTGACGTATACACAGAGTGTAGAGCTTTTGGCTCTCCGTTCTCTCTGACTACCATATATATAAAAAATAAAATATAATATATATTATGATAAAGCGAGATGTTAAAAAATAAGAATCATGTAAAAATATATATTAACAAATAGAAATAGTTAAATTTTAAACTTATATAAGCTGAACGTAGAAAAAACAAAATAATATTTATAAGGTTTCCATTACACTGAAACTGAATCCCATGGAAGTTATATAGCATGAAGATTGAAAAGAATAGAATCTAAGAAGAGTTCACAGTCAAAATTTAGATACTACCTTAAAACTTATGTCTGCGTTGCTAATGCTTCCGTACCGTCCGTTGCACCGTCGGAGAATAAAGCTCTGCTTGTTAACATTATTATAAACCAAAATAGCAGTACGTTAGATAACGTCGTTTCGTGGCAATTTTTAGAACCAAAACTTGAGCAATCCATTACATTATTTTATTAAACTTTTTTTGCAATCGATGTTTGTGTAGTTACACCTAAATAATAAACACGTTTTATTATTAAATCCTTTAAATATAGACTTATGTTATTGAAAGTAGTAAAAAAATGAATATACTTTAATTACGAATATTGTTGAACAAAAAAAGGTGATTTTAAAGTTTTTTCTCAAAATATATTTCTGTAAAAACTTTATAATTAAACTTGTCAAGTATTTAATATAATATCCATCTTGTTAAAATAATTTACTATTAATGACAAAACATAAGGAAATTGAAATTTATGCGTTTCGGAGAACTGCCAGTGTATATATTGCCGTTCCATTTCACGTAATATTTTTTATTTTCAATTAACTGTCAAGGTACAAAACAAAGTCAAATCAATTTGTATTTTGCAAATTGCAAGATATGCGGCTAACTAATCTATAGCAAACCTATTTTTACATTTCTTCTTTAATCTGAAATCTTCAAGACTTCTGTAAATCGAGGTTAAATAAAGATCTGTTTTTTGAATACTAAAGTTAAGTATTAAAATGAATGATCTTCCAGAAACAAGTACAAATAATGTTACTACAGATCTTGAAACTTTGGATTATCTTCGCGGGGTTAAATCGTCTACATGCTTGCTGTTGCCAATGACTCCTAGTCCAACACCTTTAGACTTTAAGCATCCTCTGTCTGAAGAAATTAATGAAGAGCCCTTTCTAACGCTAAATGAAGATCAGAAAACAGAACTTCAAAATTCAGGTAAAGCTAATTTAAGCTCTTCGCGCACAGCAGGATAGGCAGAGAGAACCTGTTGTAAAGACATTCCATTCTTCGAAATAGCAGCAGAATCAGTTTCACGCTGAATATTGCACTCAGCAGGGTAGGTAGAGGGAACCTAGTGTTAAGACACTCTGTTCCCCACTTTCCGCCGGACTCTGGAGGCATTGCATGTGGAGGCGCGAAAATCAACGCCGCCCTTTAACGTGACACAAGAGTGAAGAAATTAAAATATAAATTTCAATAAATGTTTCATTTCCTCGAGTGGGAATTAAACTCACAACCAGTTGATTTTACAGTCACACTTTGTGCTCCTGCGCCACGACTGACCTCTTAATTATTATTTGAAATAGTGAAAAAAAAAATGTATTTGCGGGAATTAAATCCACAATTACAACACTTAAAGTCCCATTACACTACATTGGATTCACATTAAGGCATAAAATAATACATTTAAAATTTTTAAAAATATTGCAATTTCAACTTTTTGCTTTTACTTTTCTTTATTAATATAACAAAATATTGTCATAGCCGAAACTTGTGGTGGGGACTCCAGTTCATCAGCAGATTCAAATTCCGTTGTTCAAGACCCTGTTAGTGCACAATTAATTAATAATATCAGCATGTTGGATTATCAAACTCTTAGTAAAAATGGGGACATTATATTGGGACAGGTATAAACTACATATTTTATTTAGAAAATGAACCTAGTGTTTAGACACTCCATTTATTACCTTCCTTGGGTTGAGTTGTGAAACTTGATGCCGCATTTTGTCTTGTTACCACAATGATGAAATGATAATAATTCCTTCCCTTGAGTGAGAATCAAGTTCATAAGTGTTGTTTCAGTCAAATACTGTGCCACTGCACAATGGCCCCAATTATTTTTTATTTTATTATAAATAATATTTTATTATAAATATGTTTGTTATAACTTTACAGCCTGAAGTAAGCAAATTGAATGGAAATCTGAATGTCAACAATAGAAAATTACCAAGTTTTGTAAATTGGAATTGGTGTTTTATAAGAAAAGTTTTGCTATGGTTTGTGCTTTCTGCACTTGTTGCTTGTGTGGGCGCCATAATTGCTATGGTTATTAACATACCAAAAATATGCAACCCGGACTTACCTTGGTACCAGGGTAAAGTATTTTATGAAGTTTTTCCAGCCAGTTTCAAAGATTCAAATAACGATGGTATTGGAGATTTGAAAGGTCTTATAAATAAACTTGATTATATTAAAGATTTAGGCGCTTCCTCAATTCGTCTTAATTATATTTTCCAAGCAATAGATTATCCTGAACATTATTATAATACAACTTCTCTATTAACAATAGATAGGAGTTTGGGTGTTTTGGAAGATTTTCAAGAATTAGTAGATGCTGTTCACAAAAAGGAAATGGGAATCATTTTGGATATACCTGTTAAAAGCATGGTTGAACCTCAAAATTCAAATATAAATAATACTTTCGTATTCTCTATAGATCCTCAGGAAAATACTTACGATCCAACCTCAGCGGCTATAGCCTATTGGTCGAGAGCCCAGAGTGTTGATGGATTCTATTTGAAAGATTTAGAAAATTATGTTAACGATGCCTATTTTAGTAAATCTTTGCAGATTTGGAAACAAATTATTGGAAATGGTAAAATTTTTATTGCCAGCGATGAGGCAATGAAGAAAGCGCAAGGTACTAGTCTTACAGTATTGCTTAATAGAATTGATCTTATTGATGTCCATTTAGATTTGCAGAAAGGTGTAAATGGACTTAAAAATAATATTGATAACATAGTTTCTGGTGATCTATGGGGGAAACCCAATCATCCGTGGGTTCATTGGAATATAGGTAATATTAATAGCGAAAGGATATCAATAAAACATGCAAATAATACTTTAGCACTCACAGCACTTGAGCTGGTATTGCCAGGTACTGTTAGCTTGTTTTACGGTGATGAATTGGGTTTTGGTGGATTATCTAAAAGTGAAATAGAAGGTGACTTCCATGAACATGCACATGTTCAAAACCTGGTGCCAATGGTATTCTCAAATGATAATAAAACTGAAACTACTTCCATACTGCCGTGGAATTCTAAATCCGATTTAGAACCTAGATATTATTACTTACAAATAATAAAGAGTTTAATACAGTTAAAGTTGAACACGCCAACAATATATTTAAGAGCAATTTACAAAGATGGTAATGTTCTTAAAAATATGGAAATACGTAAAACCGAGGAGAGTCTCGTTGTAATTGAAAGGTGGTATCCTCGTCGTAATACATGCGTGTATGTGGGTAATCTTGGATCTGAATCGATTACAACTGATTTATCAACTATGTTTTATGGCGGAACAGTTGTTGCCAGTACGAATATGTCTTTGGTCGGTCAAGTTATGTACTTCGACAAAGTCACGTTCCCACCTTATTCGGCAATCGTTTTAAAATTAGAGAAATAAGAATGTGAGTTAGGAGCCATTTATAAATTTTCTTTATACGAATTTCACGAACTTTTAACATACTCTTAGCTGGTTACATTATTGCGACACATAACCTAATGAGTTATGTATTGTATATTTCGCAAATGTTAACTTAAAACAATAGTTCTGAAATTAAGTAATATGACTAGTGGCACAAATGCGGCTTCGTCCGCTTAAAATTATTGTTATAGCAAAATTATACAGGATGGAAGTGTCAGCGCTCCTTTTACGCTAACAGCATATAGGGTGAAATATTTTAAATCCATATAAAGAAATTAATCAAGATACCTCAACAGTTTAGACGTAGGATTTTTTTTATTTCACGATGTTTATCCATACCTGTATTTCAAAAAATCACTTTTTTATTTTTGGGATTTTTTTTTAAATTACATTAGGCTTTTATAGAGTGCGAGTGAGTTTTATAGAGTAACTGTGGTTTCATTTGAAGTGGTGCTGACACTTCCAGCCTGTATAATTTTTTTGCATAAATTGTAGCTTGTGTTATTCTGATGTATAAGCTACAGCTAAGATTTTGTAAAGTTTCATCTAAAACCCATTCAGATTCAGTAGTTTTTGCGTAAAAGTGGAATAAACATCCATACTCGCAAACACACACATTTGAAAATTTGGAATCATTTTCCCCCTTTACATTAAGATTGTCTCATTTTATCGACCCTACTTATCCTCCAAATGTGTGGCGTAATTAATAGATGGCTCTTTATCAAATAGTCTTAACTTAATAATTGTTTGTTTTTCTTAATATTTTTTTTTATTAATAATGGCAAGTGACTTAGAATATAATCAGTAGTACTTTATTAAGAATCTCATATACACTCTCAAATTTTTAAATGATTTATTATTAGTTCCTATTTTCTATATTTGATATTAGTACTTTGATATTATTATTGTTGTGTTTCTTTAGCTTATGAATTTTGAAGTCTATTTTT
Organism: Heliconius erato demophoon; assembly: GCA_018249695.1. NCBI lineage: Eukaryota > Metazoa > Arthropoda > Insecta > Lepidoptera > Nymphalidae > Heliconius > Heliconius erato. Next base: position 679 of record DWQW01006732.1, on the reverse strand, counting down.
CAATCCAAAGGTTACTTTAGTTAAAGACTTTATACATAATTTATTTTGTAGTTTTACTACTAGTGTCTTCCTAATATTTTTGTTATTGTTGCAATATTTAAAAAAAATACTGTACAATATAGATTATTCACAACTATATTTAGAGTTGTACTCTATTTTACTCCACACTAGTTTAAATAGTAGTTTAGTGTGGTTTCCAAAATGTTTCTAATTTAATATTTTAATAATGTTTTCAAGTTTCAGCCAAATTACTTACCTCCAGTCAATATAGATGCCTAATATACATATGTTTTTAAATATTAAGTAAGTGCATTGTGATTATAAAATATTTCATATTATAATGATGTTCAATTATGTATGAAAAAAGAAAAGTGAAAGATTTATGCAGTATTCATTAAAAGTATTCATATTATTTCAATATGTTATTATTTTAACTATTACTTGATAGCAATGATAACTCCCTTTCAAATATTAAATAAACTTGTAATCTAAATAAAATCTTAAGAACAAGCTTAAATATGCCAATATAAAAGAGTTTACAAAGTGTAGCTATTAATGGCCTAAGATCCCATCGTTTAAAACTGTAGGGATTAGATTTTCTAATGAAACTAATATTTAAGAATGATACATGATAGTAGAATAGATTACACTAGGGTTGCCCAAAAAAATCCTGCCGCAA
>DWQW01006731.1:0-15899 GCA_018249695.1 Heliconius erato demophoon | reverse complement strand
GAGTAATATGGTCATACTTCCTCAATCCAAAAATGAACCTAATTATTATATTTTGGAGACGTTCGAGCTTGTTTAGCAATTGCTGTGACAAATCTAGGTAACAGGAATCTGCATAATCCAGAATGGGTAAAAGAATCATCAGAATAAACTGTAATCTTCTTGTTATACATGAAATACACAAAGTCGAAAGTCTAATGTCGAAAAAAAAAAAAAAGATGCTTTTATTGTTCAGTACTACAATTTCTATTTTATCATTTTATTTTATTCTCATCTAGTTTAAACTCGATTGGTCTACTAGTAACCTCTGAAGAACCTCACTATTCAGATCGTGACTTCTTCCTCAAACCCTCTCAATAACACCATGTTGTGTGAGTCCGTTATAGCAAGTGACTCAGAGTCTGACTGTAATCTTTTTGGATTGGATTCCGATGAGTTTCGCCATTTAACACACAATGTCTAAAGAAATGAGGGGAAATTGGCAACCTATGGCCTACCTTTAATAAGACACTTGTCATAACATTAAGTTACTTCTGCCTATAACGCTATATGCGGGATAGAGCGTAAAATTCAGAAACACAATCAAATTGAACTATCACTCTTTTGTTTAAAGTAAAATATTTTTCTTCAATTGGCCCTAGTTTGTTATATTGAATACAAAATACATTTACCATTGCGAAGGCAACAAAACTTTGTATTAAGCATTAATTGCCGCATGTTCTTTGACGTTACATAGAAATAAATATACGCTGTAATTGATTGAAGGAGTTTCAAAATAATGTTTTGACTTTACTATTGTGTATTGAAATTGTTAAGTGTGTTGCCATTTGAGGAAATGATTATCCCATTTTAGAGAGAATGTATTTTGAGGATACGGAGAGGCGCAGTAGCAAAAGTATGTGGCTGTAAACGCGATAGGTTGTGAATTCAATTTCCACTCGAGGAAATTAAATATTTTATTTTTTTATTTCTTTGCTTAGGTGTCCAGGCAAAAGCGCGGCGTTGAATTCCACCACTCAACACGCAATTCCTCCAGAATTCAGCGGTAAGTGGGGAACGGAATCCAGAGTGCAGAAATGGAAATATAAATTTAAGAAAATATCTCCTCGAGTGGGGATCGAATCCACAACCAGATGGTTTAACAATCACACTTTGTGCCCCTGCGCCACGACTGGCCTCAATCTCTACTTGATGTAGTACGGATGCACAAATAGACAAACAGACAAACAGGACTCCATTATTTAAATTTTGAGATACTGAACTCTCAGCAAGACATACATAAAGAAAACTAGTTTAAATTATAAATCAAAAGTAAATTTTAATGAGATGTACATACATTTAGAGGATTAAAGATTAAGTCGAGTGTTACATTAGCGTTAGACGCAGTTAGATGCACTCACTAATGCGAAGCTATTCAAATGTACGTAGAGTATGTACGTGAACATAAACTATTTTACCAATGCCGTCGTAGGGCAGCGTTATTACTTCTGACTGTATAAGCGACGGTTGCAGGTTCGATTCCCATTCGAAGTAATAGATTATTTTTTTACCTCGCTCTTGTAACAAGATAATGCGTGGCGTATGATTTTGACACTCAACACTCAATGTTTCGAAAATTGGGCGGAAGATGAGGAGTTCACTCTGCTTACACTCTATGCATGATAAAACGTGAAGCTACAGAAAAAAAAACATAAACATAATATAAAATATTTTAACATAATGAAAAATATTTCAATTTTCTAGAGATACAAACCATAAAAAATATCTGGTCCTATTTTTATCGCCGCTATAGATAGTGGTCCAGTCAACTTTATTCCATTTACATTCTCTTTTAGATGAGGAAAAAAGGTATATTGTTATGAAAATATAATGGTCTTTGTGAAGTGTATTGAATTGAATTACTTTAAAAATGTTTACGGTAAAATAGCGGAAGTACTCTTTACTACGTCTAAATATTTTAAGTATGTTATTTTAAGCTTTATAGTCCACGCAGAGGTCTGATCGTAGTGCAGGAGCACAAGCGTACGACTGTACCTTCGGCAGGTTGTGTGTTCGATTCCCACTCGAGGGACCGAATTATCATATATTATATTAACATTCTTAGATCCTCGCTCTAGTAACGAAATACGACGCGGCTTTGAATTACGCCACCCGAAACGCGATGCCTCCAGAATTCGGCGGAAAGTGAGGAACGGAAGTGTCTTAACACTAACTTCCCAGGTTCCCCATGCCTTCCCTGCTATTTACGGGATATAGGATTGATTACCTCCATATTTTTATAGCTTCACGCTACAAAAAATGTGAAGGTAATCAATATTACACTACATGACTACATCTATACGGACGAGTGGTTGTTCTAATAATAAAAATTGTTACATATTCTCGTTCATCGCCATATCTACTTCTAGACTACTAAAAATATTTATGACGGTATTTTTTTCTTATAAAAGCATTATTCAATATAGTTATTGCAATTCCAATAATTCTCGTTCTTATTATATGCATTATCTATACTAACGAAATACCTACCCCACTGCAGAACTACAAACAAAAAGTAAAACAAAAAATAGTCAAAATAAGAAGTAACATGGTTTGTGTCTTTAACGTCAAATCATTTACCATCAGTTCACTAAAGTTAAAACGTCAGACCTTAGAAGAACCAGCGCAAGAAATACAGTGGGATTTTTTTTCTTTCATTGTTTAATAAGTACACAAAAATGAAATATTTAATACTTCCATTTCCTTTATCTGGTAACGACATAAAGCGAGGCGTTGAGTTCTCCCTGTCAACACGCAACGCCTCCAAAATTTGTTTGAAGGTGGGGAACGGAAGTGTCTTAATCGGAACGGAATGTGTCTGGACACTAGGTTCCCATGATCTTTACGCCTACTTTGCTATGTGCTGGATATAGAGAAAAGCTTAATTAAACAAGAGACATGAAAATGAAATTTAAAAGTGAAAAGTAATACGAAGTTAAAGAAAGCCTAATCGTTTTAATCTACATTGTAACATTTCACACAACACACCGCGTAAAGTTAAATGAACTCGCAGCTTTGAAGTTGGAAACTTCCATAATTTCGGTTTAATACCTACTTATGAGTTCTTGTACTGTACTTGTATGGATATCGTTGTGAGGGAGATTATTTCAGTGCAGTTCAAAAGTCAAATACTATGTTATTATACTTGGAACTTAGTGTGTTTATAATTGTTTTATTATCAAACACTTTTATTTATTTTCTTTTTAGCTTCACGCTCTATCCCCAACAAGGAAATTGAACCCACAACTATCGTGTTTACAGTCACACGCTCGTGGTCCTGCGGTGCGACAAGTCTATATCTAACATAGAAAAATCGAAAACAATGCGATCAATGCGAATCTACCTACTGACCAACAGATTCGCGATTGAAATAACTTAATATTATACACAAAATAAATTAACATTATAATTTTTATTAAAATATATTGAACAATATAATCATACAATATTGTGCTAAGTAAAGGATTTTATAAGGAGATTATATTCTTGCGCATGGATAGACTTGGAACAGGGACTATTTATTATATTTTGCTATAGTCTATGAGGTGATTGCATAAAACAAAGTAGGATTGTCGAAATATTTTAGCGTATTAGCGATGAAAGTTAAAAATATTAAAGAGTTTATTATACGAGTATACAATTTTTTTGCTAGACGCAACGATAATGATAGATTGCCCGCACTAAAAAATTGCGGCGTTGGGTTACGTGAGTCTCTGATCGTCTCAAATCGATGGGTGGAAAATAAAAAACGAAATTGATAAAAAGGTGTTAAAGTATATGACTACATACGTTTCAATAAATTCCTACATCTGCCCCTTAGACTATGTCTGCTTACGAGCAAGATAAAGATGCTAGAAGTGACGTCAATATGAGTCGTAATGCGGATTAATCGTGATCTCTCGCTCGAAATAGGTTTATCTATCTTTATTTTCTCATGTTGAAGAGTTTCAGTGTAATGGATACGGTGTACTGAGTTTTTTAGGTAAAATTTTTAATACATTTTTATTAGACCGGCTTGTAACTATATAATACAATCTAAGAAATAAATGTTTTTTTCTTTTATAATGATTGTGTAGCATCATGAAATTTGGCTTGGCACATAGCTTAGATTAGCAATACAATAATATGGTATCATTGATCAGGTCTGATGATGAAGCCGGTATCTGAATAATGGAATTCTTCGGTAGTTATTACTAAATTTCTTGGGTTTAGGCTTATATAGTTACACCGAGTTCACTCCATAGCACTTGTAACGTTTGATATAGAAAAATATTTTTTTTATAAGTTTTTTAAATGTATACTTATAGTTATATATTTACTTGGCCATAAGTGTAATTGTCTCAAGGAGAACAGAGTATCTTAACAATAAGTTCTCAAGTTCCTACATAGCACAGTAGACAGAGTTAAACCTGTTATCCTAGCGTTACACTTCCGTTGGCGGAAATCAACGCCGTTCTTTCCCTCGTTACCAGAGCGAAGGAATAAAATATTTTATTTCTTCGCAGTGGGGAATCGAATCCACAACCAGTCGTGTTTACCGACGCTCGCTTGTGCCCCTGCGACTGAACGCCTCGAGAAACTGATTTTTTATCATTTCATTATAGTTACAGCGGAAGCTGTGCAATGCTATAGAAATATATTATTATATATTTCATATATTATTCAACCTTGTTTGTTGTCGTCAGAAATTATGAATACTAAAGTAAACTTATAATCCCTAATAATTAATTTTATTTAATAATTAATAATGCATCTCTAGAATCAAAATGACTAATAAAAATTGTATAAAAATATTATTAAAAAATATCTAACATATATATAGTTAAGAAACAGACCATTGTCCCCGGAGTCAAGTAAATTACTCTCTATTACTATAACACGGTCAGCTGGCAGACAGCAGGTATTCTGTCACAATTTTTCTTCGAAAATGGGCACTCTAGAACACTAATAATCTAAGAATAAATACTGTATCTAAGATACCTATTCTTTGAATAATAAAAATAATAATGCATTAAATTTTATATGAGATGAACTGTTTTTTGTAAAATGCTAATTTATTTTTGTGCATGTAAAATAGAAAATTGATAGAAAACTGTTTCTTAGTACTCACTAACCTAGTTGTATATATTAGAAATTTCAATTTTTAAAGTTCACTAGTTTCGTTTGTACGTTATCACTTATAGTCACTCAGTAACGGAAAAAAATTATTTAATTTTTTTTTACTTAAGAATCGACTCCTCATGTTGATAGCAGTGTGTATACCACTTACACAATAATAGAGTATAAAATGTAGAGAAAATGTCACAAGCTACAAAATAAAACCGCCAAGTCGGTAATAACGTAGAAATGGACAGAAAACAGGAAGATATAAATACATTTTGATACCGGAAGTAGAAACGTCAAGTTGCATTTATACCACACCTTTAGTATACTGGACGCCATCGTGATTCAGTTGGGAACTATTTTACTTGTAAACGATTGTAGGTTCGATTACATTTAAGGTCATATTTATATAACATATAAAATAGGTATGTTGATTTCTACGTTGTAGTTCGCAATATTATTTCAGCCACTCAACATGTTTCTTTAGTGTTTGTATACTAATATTAAAAAGCTGAAGAATTTAATTGGTCGAATATGATTATCTTTTTTCAAAAAAAAAAGATATTTGTACTATATCTATCATTCAACTCAAAATAAGAGACCGTCGTGGCCCAGCGGCACAGAGTTTACCTGTGTAAATGACGGTTTTGTGTTCGATTCCCACTAGCATTAATTAATTACTTTCATTTTCTCTCTCTGATAAGAGGAAAAAGTGCGGCGTTCTACAATCTATCACGACCCATCAACACAACTTCTTAGCTTATTTAAATTTCATTTGAGTAGTGATCATTAATTATGAAAAACATACTTCGACATTAATCCCAAAGTTGAATGGAAACATGAACTTTACTTATTAACGTTAAACTTTCGTACACCTGTCTATTTATTCTATTTTCAGTTAAATAGAGGAGGAGAGGAGTCTCATAACACTAGGTTTCCAGGTTCCCTCTGCATATTGTACCATGTACCGCACACAGTGTAAATCTACAAAAAACCTATTAGATATTACTATAGTACCCAGGATGCAGGACACTCATAATGCTTGTTGGCAACACTAGAGCCATACAATCAGCTATACCTCCACTTGGTTTTAAGCCAAAACATCAAAACGTGAATGGAAACAACTTTAATTATCTCAACTAATGGTGCGTCGTCGTTCTCCTTGCTTTAAAGCCTCAAAGAACAATCCAAAGAGCACTAAATAAAAAAAAAACAAATTTTACGCGTTTTCCTGCATAGCAGGGGGTTATAGAGAAAATTTAGTGTTAAGACACTCTCACTACACTTTTCAGCCAACTTTTAAGATATTACTTGTTGACAGGCAATACTCAACGCCGCCTTCTGTCCACCAGAGCATGGAAATGAAAATAAATATTATTCCCCCGAATGGTAACTGTGATGTTTATTAGGAGACGCAGTGCCGCGCACACCAATATATATGGAGTCGCATATAGATGTAAATATGACTTTTGTAGTTAGATTCCCACTCAGGGTAACGAATTATTTTAATTTACTTGTTCGACGTTTAATTTCGCTATATTCCGACATAAAGCGTGTATCTAAAACAATCAAAACCTGCATTTTAAGTCGGAGGCGTAGGGAAAGTCAAATATAATAAGGGGGACCTATGACCAAAAATCCTACGTGGCCAAGCCAAAGAACTGGCTACTGAATATTAATATATGTTTAATGTATATTTTTATGTTTTATTCTTTATTTTACTTTATTTGCTTTTTCTAAATATTTTATAATTAATATACAGCTCAAACATTTTTACTTAGCGAAAAAAACGTTATTTTTTTATTTCGCAACGATGAAAAAGAAATGTGATCGTTTTGTTCTACATTCAATTTTTTATTCATTTTCTAAAAACATTTTTTGCTTATTGTTGAATAGTACTAAGAGCAATGTTAAAAATGAAATTTATTTCTGTTATTTTTATACTTTTCATACAATAATAAATATTCAAAAATATTACATTTTATACCAATTTAGTATTCAAATAATGTGTTTCAGTTATATTCGAGACACTAATAGAGAAGATTAAGGCTAGCTCGGTTCTAATGTTAGAAACCATTATGTTACTCTAACGCCTTGCTAAATGACGCCATTACGAGCAAACAGATTATTTTGTTAAATAATAGAACATTCAGTTTATACATTGTGGGGTAGAGGAAATGTAGTGATAAGTCACTCCGTTTTACTTTTTCATATTAGATCGATATTGTACGTAATCGTATATTGAGGCCAGCCGTGGCGCAGGGACACAAGTGTTGATTGTAAACTCGACAGGTTGTGGGTTCGATCCCCACTCGAGGAATTGAAACAATTATTGCTCACGTCACTTACATTTGCAAGGTGCGCTTACTTCACAATTAAAGTCTAACTATTAAAAAAAAATCAGCTTCACGCTGCATCTCACGTACAGCAGGGTAGGCAAAGGGAACCCAGTGATAAGACAGTCCGTTCCCCACTTTCCGCCGAGTTCTAGAGGCATTGCGTGTTAAGTGGCGGAACTCAACGCCGCGATTTGCCTCGACACCAAAGCGAAAAAATGAAAATAAATATTTCATTTCCTCGAGTGAGGATCGAACCCACAACCATATATATACTACTTATATTAAAACGGCGAAATTTTTTTACTAATATCCAACAACATCGAGGATATAGAAATAAATATAATCATTCCCCTCAATGGTAATCAAACCCTCAACCCAAATAACAGATAAATACAGCCATAACTTGCCCCACTCGGCCACGACGGTCTTAGAAATATCACACAAAATTATTATAAGACGCAATAGCAAAAACATATGTAAGCCATAAAACGGTAAAATGTCCTTCCTATTAACTTTACATGTACGTTACGTTTCTGGAGTAGGTAGAGGTAGAGCGGGCATAACGCCAACATCTGAGAGTAATGTTTTTGGTTCTTATGATGTCATCATTTTTAAGAAAGATTCTAGTTTTGTTCCGCAGTGAAAATATGAGGCCAGTCTTGGCTCAGGGGCACAATATACGACTGTAAATGCGACAGGCTGTGATTCTCAGTCCGAAATCAAATATTTAATATTCTAATATCCCCGCTCTGGTAATCAGGTAAAGTGCGGCGTTGAGTTCTGCCACTCAACACTCGCCTTCCGAATCCAGTGGAAAGTGAGGAAGTATCTTAATAGGATAGAAGTATCTTAACAGGATAGAAGTGTCTTAACATTAGGTTCCCTGGTTCCCTCTATCTACTCCGCTAAGTGCGGGATACAGCGTAAAACTGAAAAAAAGAAAAATACTTATTTAGAAAACGTATAAAAATTAGAACGTAGCAGGACTCTTAGGTATAAATTCACGGTAAGTAATTAAAATAATGTTTACATAATGTCGCAATATTGTGACTATATCTGCAGAGTTGAGTCTCATCTACGCTTTTCATCTTCGTGCTAGTGTAACTGTCACTAAGGCTGTTGCGCGAATGAAATATTACCTGTGATAGAACAGCTCTACGGCTGTAGCTACTGGGAAGAACGGTAATGTTACATGTATTAAAACTAAACTATAAACGAAACAAAATGTACCAGGTGTCACAGTCGCGATCCTGCTAACGCTGGTTTCATCTTGAAATTTTTAAATGATAACTTAATACTGTTCTTGTCGAGATTTTATGATTTTTTTTCTTAGTGCTCCCCTACACCTTGTAACCAACACACTTGCCTAAAAGAATTTCGACGTAGCTTGATTAGAACGTATGCTCAGTGGTCGGAGCACTTGGATAGTTTCCAAAGGCGCGGGTTTAAATTCCGCTATGTCAATTTTTTTATACGTTTCCAAATAATTAGTCCATTAAATCCATCTGTGCATTGTCTTTTACTTGGTAACGAATTAGTTTTATATTATACATTAAAATGATTTAAAATTACAACGATTTCAATATTTTTGATGAAATTTTATAAATTATTTTTATTATATAGATGAAATTACATAGCAGTTTCGATGAATATGCGATAATTTATGCGGAAACATGCAACTTAACTATGAATTAAATTATAGTAGCCACTTCAACCCCCAAGCTACTATGACCAGGTTACTGCGTCCACAGTAAACCGAATGTCGAGTAGTTGTTAAAAATAAAATTTAAACTCTCCACCTTATGATCTCAGTAATCAAACTAAATATTTGAATAAGTATAACTATATAAATAAGCTGTACTAATCAAAAATGTTAAAAAAATCCCTGTCGTGAAAGAGACCAACTTTTAAAAGTTTGAATGTTGAGTGGCGAAGTTCGGCGGAAAATAGAGAGTGGAGTGTCTTAACACTAGGCTCCATCTACTAGCATATAGCGTGACGCTAAAGGTAGAAATGAAATAGCAAAATGTTGCATAAAACAATTTATATACAATTCTCATATTATACAAATACAAAATTAAATTTCGAGATAATACGAGGTTACTGGCAAGCGGCCAGAGTAGGTTTGTTGAACGAAACCGTTACTTTTTATATTATTTTTAACTGTGATTATTAACTAGACTTTGCGGGGATGAAAGTAAGTTATGTTGTGTTTTTTAATAACACGAGCTGTTGGGCATGAGAATAAAATGACACGGACGGGATGAAGCTTAATATAAGTTTTTATTTGCCTTTCCGTTTTAGTAGGTGTAATATGAAATCTTGCAAGCTCATTTTGAGCTATATCTCAGTGTTCGATTTGTAATAATTTTTTGCACAACTCACCTAATATAAGTATCAGCTGAAAGGGATTGATTTGTAAATTAATACGGGATACTATAAAGTTATTATGATATGGATGAGTTTTGAATTTGTTTTTTAAGATTATAAATAGGATAAAAAGTGAACAAAGCGTCTTATGACTGGAGTAACTATCTTTTCCTGCTATGTGGGGAAAAAACATTAAGCTGCTAAGCACGGTGGAAGGAGAGAGTCCGTAGTGCAGACACTCTATTATTTACTTTTCGGATACCTACTGGATTATTATTATATATGTTTTTACGATTAAACTGTGTAATTGCCTGTAAGAGATCACCGAAATAAGGCCGCATTTGCCAGTACAGAACTTACCATTTTTTGTACAATAAAGTGGTTTTGATTTTATTTGAATAACTTGAATTGAAGTGTTTGACCGATATAACTTATAATCTTTAAGGAAACAGACAGTTTCATAGGGCTGCTGTAGTAATATTTTATTGTTATACAAAGTTTCAATATTTTTCGTGTAAAGATTAAAAAAAAAATTGCTTTCTTAAATCTTAAAAAAGTCTATTATATTTCTCCGTTCTCGGAAGACAGAATGTGGCATAGAATTTCGCCACTTAACGTTGATGATCTACAAATCTGACGGAAAATAAGTACATTACACTAGCCTCCCCCTACATTGCTATAGGTATAAAGATAAAAAAAACGATATCAAATATTCTGGACAAGTTACACAAAATAATATCGATATAATATTAGATATACCTAAAACTGAAAATAAGGAAAAGATATAAATACGGTACGAAAGATATAAAGACAAACGGTAAGAATGAGTTATAACCAACACGTACATTTATAGGGTATCATTAACACTTCAGGTACGATACCCTAATAAAAAAGACAGCCAAATTGGATAAGGCCGCTATCTCAAAGAAATAACAGAAAAGCGGATAGAATTCTGTTTTTCTATTTACTTCGAAACATATGTCTTCAGAAAATACTATGCAAAGCTATTAAATAAGTTGTAACAAGCGTATAAGAATTTCGACGTAGCTCGATGACAACGTATGGTTTAATTGGACAGAGCACTTGGACGGTTTCCAAAGAGGCGCGTGTTCAAAGTGCGGGATAAAGCGTGAAGCTAAAAAATATTCTGTCTATGTTGGCCTAATTAGACAAGACGGAGCATTGACTTCATCCAGTGCACAATAACTTCAGACAGTACTTACGACTTGTCACCACAGTATAAAATAAAAAAAAATATGCATAACAAAAAAAAATATGTTAAGTTAGCTTTTTGTTTCTTATTCGTTACCTTAAAAGAAAAACTAATATAATTAAGAAAAAAGGCCTTTATCCACACTAATTGTCTACGATGCCGTTATCACTCAAAACGTAATGAGAACACAGCGTTCTGGCACAAAAGCTCTACATAGCTAGTTAAACATTTAACCCTTTCATGTTTCATAATAAAAAGATTCGTTGTAAGGAAAGAAAAAAAATAACTTTACGCGGAATCCTGCGCATATTAAGATAGGCAAGGGCGTACCTTTTGGGGGAATATATTATGGGAATATAAACAGGGAGTTAAAACTCTGTTTCCATTCCAGTAGGTTTCCAGGAGGCGCGGGTTCGACCAGTAACACTAGGTTCCTTTTACCTAACCTGTTATATGAGAGCTACATCGTGAAGCTAAAAATAAAAATATTACAAACACAAAAAACTTTAAGCTGAAAATAAAATTATATACAAGTAGTATCAAGTAAAAAAGCTAGCTGTATTTAATAGACCCATTCTGTGAAGTTAAGTTTGGTCTCACCAACCGAGGTAGATGGTGACAGGTTAAGCTTGAGCTAGGTAAATAAATTAAGTCTGGGCTATGCTTCAGCTTTAGAAGAGCCATAGTATTGTGATGGGACAAGTTATAAGAGTATTTTATTTTTATTATTTAAAGAAAATATCTGAGTGATTTTTATAATTTTATTAAACAAATTTGTGAGATCCGTCACGGTTCAGAGGCACAAGCGCGTTGAGGCATTGTGTATTGAGTAGCAAAACTCAACGCCACGCTTTGCCTCTTTAGTAGAACGAGGAAACGAAAACATTTCATTACGTGTTATTAGAGTAAGATCCCACAACCTGTCTTGTTTACTGTTGCACGCATGTGCTACAAGACTAAGAAAAATAAAAGAATTAAAAACTAATTAGCCAAAATTTACATTAAAGAGCCGAAATATATATATATATATATATATATATATATATATATATATATATATATATATATATATATATATATATATATATATATATTAATTTTAATTTAAAAATTGACTTTTAACTTTGTACCACATTTTTTTTACCTTGTACAGTATTGTCGCGCAGAGCGCTCTCTAACGTCTACTTCTCAACAATTCACCGAACAATCCGTTGTTAATGTAATAAAAGGACCACTTATAGTATACGAACTGATCGTAGCAAGCAAATACGAATAATTTCTATGGATACTATTTACTTAGTCTTTCTATTTATAAACGACATTTTTTCGTAAACTAGAACGTTCTTTCTATATTCATGAACTATATTTTTTTTATTGTTTGTTCCATTACTCTATCATTTGTGGACCTTTTTTAAAAAAATAATAAAGCATAATACTAAATGTATATTAATGCAATATATTATGTAATATAATATATATAAATGCATTGATCATTAGTAAGGTATAAATACCCAACAGAATAGAAAGTAAGATTGTTAGTATAATTAGTTTTATTGTGGAAAATCCACGTGGAAATACATTTTAAATGAGATCTGATCGATAATGCGATGTGACTGCTCTGATGCGGCTTTTTAGTGGCTTTTATAAAGAACTTTTTTATGTTTAATAAAATATAAATAAGTTACTATTTTCAGTTCTTCACTAAGAAGTAATTTATGTTTGTTTTCTATTTTTTTTTAAACATAAAAACAAGTTTTATTACTTTATTTCGCTATTCATTTACTTGCAGTCATTATGCTTTACATAACAAGAGATAATGTTATCAACAATACTATTCTAGAGTTTTGATAGTAGAACAGCATCTCTTTAGAAGGGCTTAATGATTGTAGTTTCTCAACGTCTATGTAGAAGCTGGAACTGTTAAATCGTGTTTTGGGTTAGTTTAGATTTACTTGTGACTATTTGTGTTACTACTAAACTATTTGTAGAATTTTCGAATAACGTTGTTTTATATAAAATACTGTATATATTTTATTTGGCACAAGTGTATGTAATGCGACTCTCTCTCTACGCGAGAAAATGAAATAATTATTTAAATTAATATTTTTATTCCTTGGTTCTGGTGTGTTAAACCTAATGGCTTTTACAGTGACACCGGGCGGGTAGAGAAGAACATACTCTGTCACAAAAAAATTGCAAGCACTACGTGGCTGCTTGAAAGCTTGTCGACAGTGGCAAGGGCGTCCCCTGCGGAACTTGAACCTCGGCTTGCAACCGTCGATCGTGCTGGAAAAAAGTGTGTAGACCGAGTTCCCCTTCTGTCTCGATTTTATGTGACGGCAACGATTTGACGCTACTGTGTTATGTCATTTGGGTAGTCTCGCGTTTAGGCGCATGTGTTTTCCATTTTTTTTTCACTTTACTATCGATGTAGTTTTGTTTTTTGTATTTGACGTGTAACTTTATTGTATTTCTCTTTTATCCCTACATTTTGTATGAAATATTTTTTAACTTTTTTATCATTCTTCTTCATTCATTCTCTCGGCGTGCAGGTGGCTTGGACCTGAGCACGTTCTTCTTCATTTTTGCTATGTCATCTTCGGTAGTACTAAACTAGAATTAAAATTAAATAGAATAAATGGTTGGTGAAAAAAGTTTAAAAAATGAAATTAACCGTGATTTTATGAATGCAAAGTAATTTCATGTCAGTTATCCACTCAAGACTTTTTAGTTCATACATGTACATTAATAGTTTCAATTTTTTTTTTGTTATAACAGTCCCTTGTTTGGCTTTGATAGAGTTAAGTAAATATAAAGTTTGTAACTATATCATAATTATAACTCAATATTGGAATTATAACTATATTCAAATTATGACTATACTCCAGCTAAAATTATATATTTCATAAACATTTTGAAATATATTAAATTCTCGTAAAGGCATATTAGGAGTACGTTAAAAGAACATTTCAAAAAGTAGAGCAGAGGTCTACGCGCGCTAAAAGCGACAATTACACGTCAAAAAGGATTCAGCCAGGATTTTAGACTTGGGTGCGTTAAAATGCTATACAGTATATACTTTCTGTATATTATAGGAATAGACGAGAGACAGACACTACATTTTTCACTTTTCAGACTGATTTCGCGATATTGCTTCTTGAGTAGAATGTCGTCTGAGATTTACCTTATAAAAGCAAATTGTACGGGATGCCATACGAATGTGTATAAATAAATCAGTTTTATATAACTGTAAAATATAATCATAAAACATGTAAAACTATAATGAATTAAATGTAATATGAGTGGTGAGCCACGCGTGTTACTTATGATGACCGATAGCGACGAACTAACTTATTGTAATTAAAATATTGGAATTGACTAATTTAGGTATTTTAAATGCAAGCTAAGCGCTCATTCATATGTACGCGCTCGCTCGTAAATAAATAAATGTGTTTATTTTCGATTTTCGAATGCAGCCTTAATGGCTTACAGCGTCACCGAATTTAAAAATATTTTAATTAAAATATGTTTTAAATAAGATTAAAGAAAAGTTTAAGTCTTATATAGTCCTACTGCATCATAACGACTTCGGCCGGAAAAAAAGGAGACCAGAGTCTATTAATACTGCACTCTATTTGCATACTCTGCTAAATGCGCCCTTAAAGCACGAAACTTTAATCATTTTTTTTAACTTAATGCTGGAGCCAGAAAGAACAGAGCGCCATACGCTACGGTATGCGCTGCTGTATATAGGCTGGAAGTGTTAGCGCTCCTTTTATGGTAGCAGCATGTGAAAAGGGTAAAATATTTTAAACTCATACTTAAAGAAATTAATTAAGATATCTCATCAGTTTAGACATAGGACTTATTTTTCATTTCATGATGTTTATCCATACCTGTTTTCGTGTGACGCAGTTACGTATAAATACCAATAACGTAAACACATACTACTACAAAAATACTACTAAAGGTCAAGTAATTTTGAACTATGCCGCCAATACCTACGATTCCGAATTCCGATTTCCGTGGTTTCCCTTTGATAAGTTTATGTCTGCGTGCGTCGTTCTTGACAAGTGGCGTTTTATTTTACAATGATAATTTTATTATTTATTTTAAAAATAAATAAATATTCTTCTCGCTGTATCCCGCACACAGCAACGTAGGCAGAGGGAACTTAGTGTTAAGACACTCCATTCCCCACTTTCCGCCAAGTTTTGGAGGCATTGCGTGTTGAGTGGTGGAAGTCAGCGCCGCGCTTTGCCTCGACACCAGAGTGAAGAAATGAAAATATAAATGTAAATATATGTGTGAAATGAAAATATAATGTATTTATTTTGTTTGAAAAAATTAGACTTTTATAGAGTAGTTAAACTGTGGTTTCATTTAAGGTGGTGCTGACAAAACGCTGCTTAACGCTGGATACAGTGTGAAGATAAAAAAATACTTGCATTATTCGAGAACTTAACAATCGTAGTTCTATTCTATTGTTACAGCGCCCCTTTAAATCTTCAAAAGTTGAGGAAAAGGTGTGAAAATAAAGTAAAAAATACATTTGCTAAAAGAAAAGAAATACTCGGCTATAGAGAGCTTTTGGGAATTTTCCAACAGTTTTGTTTGTATAATGTAGTTGATGTTTGAACTTGGTAAGAAATACATCACTTTGTTGTTTTGATATTATGATAATGTAAAGAATAGGCTAGTCGTCACGCAAAGATACGCGTTTGGCTCTAAACGAAACGGGAAGTGGGTTCGATTCCCAGTCGAAGAAATGAAATATTTTCAATTTTTACTTGCTTACTCTGGTACCGAGGCAAAAAGCGGCGTTAAATTGTACCACT
>DWQW01006730.1:0-15900 GCA_018249695.1 Heliconius erato demophoon | reverse complement strand
ATATATATATATTCTATATATATATATATATATATATATATATATATATATATATATATATATATATATAATAATTAGCTGTATGTATATTTTATGAATATCAAATATCAACATTGGTCGTATTTTTTAGTTCGAAACAATCAAAAATTCTTATAGAAATTACGATAATGTCGTAAAAAAAGTCATATTAGAATATTACAGATTAAAATAATAAAAAAAACAAATTAGAAGTCATTATAATTGTCAATCAATTCTGCTTATTAAATCAATAATCATGTATTTTAAGCGGGCGAAGCCGTGGGCGGGCCGCTAGTTTTATTATATGTATAGATGTCGAATACTATAAAAAACTATGAAATCAATACGATGAGTACTTACATAGTCATTTATATACCAATAAAAATAAGTAGGATAATTTAAAAGCTTAGCCCTATTCTAATCTCAGTCGATGTGGGAGACTCTATTACACTAACCGTAAACGATCGGTAAATACTTTATAAATGAGATCAATTAAATATTGTTGGAGCCGTTCTACTCTCTCGACATATTAGACTAATTGGATTGCGGTTTTTGTTCTAGTACAGTGTTTAAATCTTTGTAATAGTTATTTAAACGGACTTTAACGCTGTTAACTCTAAAGTATAATTGTCTATAGTTATTTTATAAAGACATTTGTGCCATAATTGGTAAGCTTTTTGTACTGATTTATTTTTCCGGTATAGCCATCGAAAAAATAAAAATGTGATAAGTTTTGAGGCCGTCGTAACGCAGCGGGACTGCGTTCAACTATGTACGCGAATGTTGCTAGTTCAATTCCAACTTGGCTGGAAAAATTAATAAATTTCAGATAAAACGCGACGTAAAGTTCCTACACCCTACACTGAACGTAATGTTTTAAAAAAGTGCGGCGCGATGGGAGCGTAATGTCTTAACATTAGAATCACTATGCTTATAAACGGGATACATCAGAAACAGAAACAGGTGCAGCGTGAAGCTAAAAGATATGTTCTAGTGTCTAAAATCAAATGATTGACAAATAACACAATCTCTTTACTTATTATTTCTATGAAAGATGCATCAAAATAAAAAAAAAGATTTTTACATTTTATTTCTTTATTGAGGCCGTCATAGGCAGGGGCACAAGAATATGACGAGTGGATACGATCCCCACTAATAAACATTTTTTTTTTCCCTCTGGCACCAAAGCAAAAGTCCTACGGTGAGGGAAAGTGAAATCACTAAGTTCCCTCTGCGTACCCAGCTATATTTGGGATACAGCGTGAATCTGATAAAAAAAAACATTAAATTTATTTTTTAAGGTACATATTTCGTAGATTATATAGTGCTTTCATATAGAACTCGTACTCATACAATGTCATACAATACCGTAGTTTGGGCGACGGTGCCTAATGAGGCACTCTGCCTACTTGACTGAAAAAACATTCACATTTTCACCACAAACATTTTCACGTGGTATTTGAGATCATAATTAACATGGCTTGAATACATGCATCTTATATTTCCCACTATGGCCTGAAATTACTGATAAAAGTGGTCAAATAATACTATTTTCTTTTATTATATATTTCTTCATTCTCAGTTTTTATTATATACTTAACGATACTTGTCGAAAAAATATTATTTCACTAGGACCACTTTACAGAAAAAATATTTATTTTATATCGTGCCGCGGTGCGTGAGAGGTTGTGGGTTCGATTCTCATTCGAGGAAACGAAATATTTCATATTTTCGTTCTCTCGCTTAGGTTAAGTTCCACCACTCAACACGCAATGCCTCCAATATTCGGTAAGTTATACATATATGTATTTACAGGGTCTTTGTATTTACTTGATCGATATATCAACCGTGGTAAGGACCTCAGTACCTATCCATTTCACTTCAATGTATATATATAGCGACTATCAGTGTTGCAATAGAAATTTGGGAACAAAAAATTTGCAAATACAGCCCGCCAATTGGGCCGGCGTTCGTGATTTATTTTTCAATAAATCTCAATAATAGGCTTTTCATATCATATAATAATTTAAAACTCGATCCATAAATGTTGGTAATATCACCAAAAATGATTGATAAACGCTCGTATCTTTTGAATGCGTTGACTCCAAGGGACCGTAGACCTGGATTGAATATAATAAAGAGATAACCTCAGCTACACTATTCATCTCGTACAATTACTACGTGATCATCTTGCCCCACCACATATTTTTTCATTATTTGTTCAATTATATAACCTATGAAATCTTTATAAAAACAAGCAAAAGTTTAAATACAGTTTATACCTAACCACTAATAACCATTCATCGCATTTAATAACCTATTAGAAAAGTACCGTAGTAGAGACCCGGCAGATCTGACTTCAAATCAACCCTAGTTTAGTTCACAATCCCAAAATAAATTTAAATCTACAAAAAAATTTTAAACTCTTACTCCGCTTTTGCGGTGTGACTGAGGGGCGCAGGTGTTATTTTCGAAAATAATACCTAGGTAACGTTTGTAGTTTCATTGCAATAGCAAAGGATATTTTTACCCGGAGAGATCATTTTTTACGCTTTTCCCTTTTTACATACATATATAAATGTTCAACACATTATTGAAGTCATCGTGGTGTAAATGGAACATTTACAGTTGTATAAACAGTTAAAAACTACTTTAAATTTGGTAAAATACTACGACATTTAAGTAATATATGTTTTACTGCCAAAAAATCTTTACATATTGAATAAATAAAACCACGTAAAGCCAATGATGTTCATAGAATACGTTTCTTTTGTTAAGTAAAATACATCAATACGAAAGTTTATATCGAGTTGTAAGCTGAACAATCTATCACGTAGTGTCAGAAACATGTGTGAATTCATCAAGTATACACTGATATTGTATTCTTCTAACACTAAGATTGTAAGTGATAATTAATATAATAAAAAATTATAAATTAATAAATAAATTATATTTTAAAGCAATTGCACACCCTTGAAATAAAATTATTTATACCGGAATCCTAGAGCTCCATGCACAAGCAATCCTGTGGTTTCTCCGTTCGATGAAGAGGTTTCCGCTGGATTTTATTGGGTAGTATCAGGTTCCTCTTTTGATAAATTAAACAGTATCATCCATGTACAAGGCGCATTTATCCAGCGTTAAGAAATAGATGAGAATCGAATCGATGAAATCGAAAACTGTAGATTGGTTAGTTATATTATTTATATAAGTTTGACACCGATCCTGAAAGCTATCTTGAGATATCGTTTTAATGATATGAATACAATTATCATCTCCAAATCAATGACAGAGCTAAAAACCATTTATAAATACGCGCCTCAGTGCGGTGTTGAGTTACGCCACTCAGCAAGTAAGTTATCTAAACGGCTAAAATTTGTAATTCGTCCACCTTGTAAACGCCACAAAAGATAAAAATGAAAAAAAAAATACAAAGAGGTAATAATGAAAACGTTTTATGGTGTGAAGTGCCTCAAGTCAATTTACTAAAAACCCTGAAGCCATGGGATGTTTTAAATATGTAGATATAAGTCAGACGCGTTCGTGAACGTTGTATCAACTGATTTGAATGCAAATTGTCAAGAAATATCCATCTGAGGACTTTCAATTTTTTTTTATATAAAAAGTATCGTGTCTCATATCCATTATGTGAATATTTATTGAGGAATCTTCAAATTTATTGTTATTGTTGCAAGTCTAGATGGATAGCTAGTTGATCTATAAATTAAGTAAGTTTTATTTATTTTTTGCTTTGAAATTTAACCTCTAGTCTCTTTAAATCGAATCTATTTTTTTTTAACAATCACAAAACAAGTTAATATAAATTAAAAAATAAGTGCTTTTTATAGAAATATTTTAGAACTAGCTGCCCCCGCGTGGCATCGGCCGTTTGAGTGATTAATTTAATATATAAAAAAATATTTGACTAAATTAGTATGGATCTATCTGTATACAGGTGCAAGCGACTGCGCTCCTTTTACGGAAGCATACCCAAAAAAAAATTGTGAATATTCCTCAATAGTTTAGAAGTAAGACTATATTATTTTCATTACATGATTTTTATCTATACTGTACTACGTGTGACGCAGTTACGAATAGATACCAATAACGTAAACTTTCCCTTATCAAAAAACATACTAGAATGAGAAAGCGATATCTCTCTTTCTATTTTACGCAATTATCTATTTTCTATAATTAACTTAAACAACGGTCAACTTCACCGCCAATACCTACGACTCGATTTCGTGAATGAGGCGTGTGCGATGTTGTCGTTTTGATAGGTTAGTGTCTGTGTGCGTCATTCTTCACAAATTGAGTTTTATTTTACATCAATCATTTTATTATTTTTTTTATTTGAAATAAAATAATTTATAATTTTTGGCAAAATTTCTTTCGTTTTAATTGAAGGCTTGAATAAACTTGGTGAAAATAAAAACATTCTGCTATACACTTATATCTGCTATAGTTAATAAGCCGTAATTTGTATTTTTAGGAATTTTATTGGCTTTTGCTCACAAAATTTTTGCTATCTATGTGTTGCTCCACACCACCATCTTAAAAATAAATTATCATAAAATCATTTTTAGTTCAGCTGACCCGGAGATCATACAAGAAGATTAAAATTTTAAACTTGTTTGTTTGTATTTGAGTATAGTGTAATAGCTTTATATACTAAAAACACGGTTATTTTCAAATCATAGAAAGACTTCGATTTTATTTATATATATATAGATATTTTTTAATAAATTACATAAATTAATGGTAAGAAATATCGTATTCACCATCGGTTGAAAATCAGGAAAAACTATTATTAAAATGTAAATACATTGGATTTTTTTCTATAAAAGGAGGAATTTAGGTAAAAGAGATTCTTTTGGGGTATGTGATGAATGGTATTTTTAATATCCTTCACCTTGTTATTTCTCAAAAAAGATGTGCTAGAATTGATGTGATACTTTGTCGGTTAAATAAGAAAGTGGTAAATTAAAAAAACAATAGTAACAATAGAACAATAGAACCTAGTGTTAAGACACTCCGTTCTCCACTTTCTGCCGAATTCTGGAGGCATTGCGTGTTGAGTGGCAGAACTCAACGCCGTGCTTAACCTCGACACCAGAGCGAAGAAATGGAAATATAAATTTAAGTAAATATTTCATCATCTCGAGTGGGGATCGAACCCACAACCAGTCGATTTTACAGTCACACCTCGTGCCGCTGCGCCACGACTGGCCTCCTAAAAAATCTATCTAATAATAGAGTCTAAAAATATCATTAAACATGACTTGAATTTTTAGAATATCAAGTTTATTCAGAAATATTTAAAAGAAAATTTTCATTAGAAGCTTAAGTTTGAAGATGGAAGAATAATGTAATTACGCTGCGTTTATCTTTGTTGACGCAAACTGAAATCTCGGAATCGTATTGTATATTATATTGTATTATTTTTTGTTTATAAAATAATTTTTGTCTAGACAAAGTAAAAGAAATGAAAAAAACACGGATTGCACGATCAGTGTAAACGGTAAATTGGGATGTATATTTATTAGAGAAAGGAATATACGAAATTGATGCGTATTGTTGCATTACTTGGTACGTACGTTGGTACTGACACCTTTTTACGGCAGCAAATGTTGGTATTACAGACGAAGCATGAAAGGAAGATGAATGCTGTAGAAAAACTCTTTGTAGGATATGCGGAATTAGTTAATCATAAGAGGAGGTCATAGTGAGATTGAAGGTGACAATCTTTTGCGTAAATTGAAATTTGAGGCCAGTAGTGGCGCAGTGGCAGAGAGTGTGACTGTAAAATCGACTGGTGGTGAGTTCGATCCCCACTCGAGGATATAAAATATTTACTTACATTTATATTTTCATTTTTTCGCTCTGATGTAGAGGCAAAGTGCGGTGTGAGTGTCCCTCTGCACACTCTGCTGTGTGCGGGATACAGCGTGAAGCTGATCATATAATTAGTTCAAATAATTAAATATTAAAATAATATAAATTTTCTTGCTTGATACGACTAGATTCTTTCAGCATACCTTGATTGGTAAAATCGTGAAGCTGAAAGAAAATTCAGGTTTTTTACAGTACTCTGATTTTAGATCTCTTCGACCACCACCGTTACCAATAAAAAAAATATTTTAAATTTATATTATTTAATTTATATATTAAATTTATATTAGCTATTCTAGTAAAGTAATAATATTAAAACAAAAATGGCAAAATAAACTAAATAAGAAGACCGTAAAAGCAGTGGCGCCGCATTTTATTAACATTTTCCACTTCACTTTGGCTGTTTAATATTATGAGATGTTTACTATCCCTTTCACCTTTAAGTCTTTCATCTGATCAATTGTTGTAGTTTTCTAATATATTTTTTTACGTTTCCTTTTTTTTCTCGTAGAGTTCGTGTAAAATTATATTTATTTTTATCTTGTTACACTAAAACTATTAAACACATTTTTTTTTAATCGTGCTATAATTTCAATACTAAAAGGTTTTCATTGGCTGGTCTCAGGTATTATAGTTTCTATCCATCCCAAAAATTACAATATGTATTTTTAACAATTTATAATCTATTTTTTCACGCTTTTTTGTATAGTAGGGTGGGCAGAGGGACCGGTATAAGAAGAATCCCTTGACTTCCGTAGCCCCAGGCTGTAGCGTCCGAGGAGCAGAACCGTGAGGTTTTAGTAGGTATTGTGGACGGCCTAATGCAGGTCCATGATTTCTAAATAACCCACTCTCACAGGGCATAGCGTACAGGGAACTTAGTGTTAAGAAACTCTGTTCCCCATTTTCCGTCTAATCTTCGAGACATTGCGTGTTGAGTGGCGGATCTCAATGCTTGCGTGAGTGTCTTAACACTATTTGATCTGCCTACCCTGCTATTTGCGGGATACAGCGTGAAGCTAAACACATCTAAATCCCATGTGAAAACATTTTATCATAATATTTAAATTAAAACTTTTTAGTATATTATGGTCTAATAAAATATAATAATAAAAAAATATTCACTAAGGGTACCGGAGTCAGATATTGAGATAGCTATGCATTTTTCGTGATCTCGTTGCGCGTTCCCTTAGTAGCTCAGGAAGACTTTGAAATTCTAGTCGCTTTGAGATGAGACACCATTGCTGTTTTATTTACTTTATTGAACCAGGATCCCTAGTATTAAATAGTAATTGAAAAGCACTTTTTAGAAACTTAATCTTTGAATGTTGTTGTTATAGACAATATTTCCTTATGAAGAAAATAGGAAATACATTTAGTAGTAGCCTTAGTTAAATAGAAACATTATTAATTTTTACATTTTCATGAACAAAGGAAAAAATAGGGATTTACCGCTTTTAGATATATTTTATGTCATTAAACTTCACTTTAGTGCTCCAGCACTTTTGAACTATGATATATATAACGTTACGATATACTTGTATATACGTATAACGTTTATTAGAATTCCTAACATTAAATTTTGTTACATATAGCCATGTATAGATATAGTCAGTGACTGTACAATGTGAACAGTGACAGTCGTTTCTAAACAAGACAATATGTCCACGTTTTGTTTTTTAGCTTAACGCTGTGTCCCACACCCAGGTGGTCGGCAGAGGGAACCTGAGAAGCTAGTGTTAAGGTACTCTGGCCCCCTTAAGACACTTCCGTTGTCCATTTTCCGCCGAATTCTGGAGGAATTGCGAGTTATGCGGCGGAAGTTAATTTTTGCCACGTCTGGCCTCATTTTCAGTATTTCAATACTACAAAGAAATCATCATTTATAAATTGATTATATTTATACGATTGCTCTTTATAGTTTTAATGTCAGATTCAAATGCCTTGTGAAATACAAGATGGTGCAACGTAATACTTTGCTGACGACTTTAAAATTATATTATTCTTAGCAAACGATTCGATTACCACTGGCGAGTAATTATTTTAATGTCCTCGCTCTGGTAAGAAACGAAACGTGGCGTTAAATTCCGCCAATTAACAAGCAAAGTGGGGAACAGAGTTTCATAAATCTAGGTTCCCTCTAGGTACCCTGCTATGTTAGTAAAAGCGTGAAGCAGCGTTTTCAAAATAAGTTTATTAAAATTTCATTATTATTTTTCATTTGTTTAACTTAACTATATTGACGCTTACGGTCGGGGCAAAAGTATTTTCGTATTGTTGATACAAAGGAAAAAAAAATTGTTAGGTATATTTTTTTATTTATTAATAAGATGTATGTGCCGTTTTGATCTACGACTTATTGCCATCTCATAGCTCTCATGCCATCTCATCGTTAAAAATCTGACAGGTAGTGTTCACAGGGTTCTTTTGACGTTAGCTTTATACTTCCTAAAGATTTCTGTAATGACCGAAATAGGTGGAAATCTAATGCAGCAAGATCAGGGCTTTGCGGAGAATGCATCAACACATCCCAGACAAGCTCTCTTAATTTTTGCTGCGTGGCTAAAGATGAGTGCGGTCTGGCGTTGTCAGGGTGGAACACTACGCCCTATCTATTTGGCCGACCGGTTTTTCTCAATAGCTTTTTTTAACCTCATGAGTTTCTGACAGATCAGAATCGATCATTTTACCCGGTGGCAAAAGCTCATTCCTTTCCAATCGTAGGATGGTAGCATCACAAAGCATCACTTTGTTCCGAGTCAGGCCGTGGCAAAGCCCGGGCTTATCCATGCTTCATCATCTTTTTCGCACATTCTTATCATCAACTGTTTAAGGAATGGTTCAAAATTTTTACGTTTCAACATAGAATCGCAAATGGAAACACGTTGCATTAGGTTTCTCTCAGTGAGATCATGTGGTATCCAAATGTCAAGTTTTTCTTGTACCCACATTTTCGTAAATTACGTAAAACTGTTTTATGATCCAGAACATCCAGTTCTTCAGCAATGTCGTAGCTATATGTCGTTCTTGCTCCATATTCTTAAAGATGGCACTGATTTTATCTGTTACAGGGCGTCCAGAACGAACCTTATCTTTCACACTAAAATTTATAGACTTGAAACGCTTGAATGACATTTGTGCTACGCTTATTGATACCGCATTAGGTCCGTACGCCGCACAAATTTTATTTGCGGTGTTCATCGCATCTTTACCTTTTTTTGTAATAAAACTTTAAAATGTACCGAATTTTGCTTGCTTGAAAAACAATTGAAAAATGGCGGGAAACTATTTTTTTTTATAAATAAAAAAAACTAGTTCCTGCCATTTTGCAATAAATTGCATCTTCGGAATGTCTACCATTTAATGGTATAAAACCAACCAGTTAAATTCAGTATAGCCTAAGAGGTTTGATTACTAATAATACATTCAAAATACGAAGATACTTTTGCCCCGACCTATTATAATATTCGTATGCGTGATAAATAGAGTACACCTGGCAGTATTTCTCTTTATTTCCATAAATTTAAAAATATCTTTCTTGCTACTTCTTACCGTAATTGAATTTGAAAAATATTAATTATAAGATTTTTGCCATTACCATTTATCTCATACGAATAAGCAGGATAATGTTATAATGAAATATAATTAATATAGGATTTTCTTAACAGAAAGTGTAATAGTTTCGCGGAACCGGTGACGTTATCACTACCCTGCAGGAGCGCGGGCCTTGAAATTATTACATCAAAAAGTGGATAAATCAGAAATATATGTAATAACTTTTATTTAAGACTTACCAAATGATATAATGTAGTTATTTTTTTATTCTAAAAATACACATAACCTATAACTAAGTATTAATATTTAATCAAAAATGTTGTATTTTTAGCACTTGTTAAAAAATCAAAATTTGGTATTAAAAAAGATATTATTAATTCAAATATACTTTTGTCAGCACTTCGTCTAATGAGCATAAAGCTATCACCAGCTCGAAAGGCAGTTCAACTGAGATGAATCGGCAAGAAACTCAACAGTAGCTCTTTTCAATGTTAATGTTACTATTAATTATTACCTAAACCGATAGCGACCCCGAGCAATTGAAATTTAAAGTATATGTTTTTATCCAATAAATATTCCTCAACATTACAATAAAATTTACTTATTAGTATTGTTGTTACTATTAATTTACTTATTAGTATAATCATTTTCTGTAATAGCAAACTTAGAATACGTTACGGAATTTTATTATAGGCATGTCTACTCAGTTCCGTATAAGAATTACATCGGTGTCCTTCATTATTGTTCTACAATATAAATACAATATAGCTTCACTGTATCCCGCATGAAGCAGGGCAGGCAGAAGGAGTCTAGTGTTAAGACATTCCGCTGCCCACTTTCTGCCAAATTCAGCAGACATTGCATGTATGGGGTGGAACTCAACATCCCACTTTGCCCCAACACCAGAGCGAAAAATTTTAAATATTTAATATTTTATTTCTAGTAGTGGGAATCGAATCTACAATCTGTCGCGTTTACAGTCACACGCCTGTGTCCCTGCCACGATTGGCCACAAACAGAATTAAAATAACTAAAAATAAATCAGCTTCCCGCTGTGCCCAGCATTCAGCAGAGTAGGCAGAGGGAACCTAGTGTTAAGACACTTCGTTCTCCACGTTCTGCCGAATTCTGGAGGCGTTGCGTGTTGAGTGGCAGAACTCAACACCGCACTTTGCCTTGACACCAGAGCGAAAAAATGGAAATATAAATTTAAGTAAATATTTCATCTCCTCGAATGGAAATCGAACCCACAACCAGTCGGTCACAAACAAATAGAATTGATTTATTAAATAGAATTGTTTATACTAAGTTATAAAAGTAACGACAACGATCTATACCTATACGGGTAGTATGAAAAGGCGCGAAGTGAAAGACTGGCCAGTGGCTAATACACGAACGGCACTGTCTGTAATGGACGCCATCTATTGTTGTTAGACAATAACTTGTACACATTGTTCATAACTTCTGTTATCTCATACGGGACCTAACTTCGTATTTATAGACTTTGAATTAGGTTAATGTGTTATTAAGTTTCTTTTGTTCGGGTGCATTTATTTGTAATATTATCTTCGAGTGACAGTTTACATTATGCTTCTTCTGCAAATCAGGTTCATGCTGTATCCCGCATACATCAGGGTAGGCAGAGGGACCTAGTGTTAAGGCACTCCGTTCCCCACTTTCTGCCGAATTCTGGAGGCATTGCGCGTTGAGTGGCAGAACTCAACGCCGCGGTTCTCCTCGACACCAGAGCGAAGAAATGGAAATAAAAATTTAAGTAAATATTTCATCTTCTCGAGTGGTGATCGAACCCACAACCAGTCGGTTTTACAGTCACACGTTGTGCCCCTGCGCCATGACTGGCCTCTAAGTTTACATCATGGTTTTAAATTATTATAAAATGTATATAAGGCAAAATTAATAACGATATTTTTTAAATGTCTTTTTTTTCTTCTATTAAAAAAAAAACGATTAGAATTACTATCTTTTCAATCCTGGTAAGTTCAATGATTATATCGTATATTATGAATAAATTCATAGTTTGTGTGATGGAACGTCGTGAATTATTTCATATTGCTTTTCCTGTTATAAAATCAATTTTATTATTGTAACTAAGTTGACTACGTAACGCCCATGTTTAAAATATTTATTTCCTTCCAACTAAGTTTTAAACCAGCAACCGTCGTGTTCTCTACGAGATCTGATCAAACAATAAGCGTTATTTATTATTTTTTTAAAGAAATTATGTATTTATTCATCTATAACTATCTTTTCCCTTCAATCGTAGTTAAACGATTTCCTTTCATCGGTGTTTTCAGCTTTGGGAAGAGGAAAGAGTCAGGGAGGCAAGTCCGGTGAATACGGTGGTTGAGGCATGTTCAACCACTCCTGAGCATTGTCCATGCGACGGTGTTTTTGGTCAAAATTTAGCAAGTTTGGAACAATCTTTGATTCATAATAGCCTAAAACATCCGTAAAAATTGCTTGGCATGAGCCGAACGATATGCCAACATCATCAGCAACCTCTCTTATTGTGATTCGACGATTATCCAAAATCATTCATCGGTTCCTTTAATTATTTTTTTCGATTAGTAAAAAATCACACCAAAACACGACTAACCTTTTTATTTATCAAAAACAAACTGACAATCATCAATGGCTGATGTTGGCAAACATATATAACAGAGATGTGTACCAACATAATAGAAAAAAAATGCGAAAATCGAACACATGTAACTCACGAAATTTAAAAGTAACGGCTATTTTTTGATCACACCTCGTATTTAAATATGTTTATAATAACTCCGCCGTGATGCATGATGCCATGTTTTCTCTTCAGAAAATTCATTGAGAGTTTCGCCACTTGAATAACAACAACATACCTACAATAGTGCTATGCAGCCTTAGACAACGACCCACACACATCTAACAAAAGAATTACTTTTAACCAAAAAATACACTGTTAATCGAGCGTTTTTGTTGAATGCCATATCCCAAAATAACATTTTGTTTTACTATTTTTATTATCTTACTATTACTACTTCGGGCTCTTTTCTTATATCTGGTAATATTTTTAAACGCTGCAAATTGCAGCACAAGAAATCTTAATAATAAACTCGGACTGTCTGCCGGCGTATTTGTTTTAGTTTAGATAGCATTAAAGGTTTTGACAATATCATGTTGCTGTAAAAGAATTAATTTCCTCGACCTGATAAGACGAAACGAGACAGTGTCTTTCGGTAACTACAGTGGCTACAGTATAGTTTTCAAAATTACATTATATAATTGCGGAAAATAATACAATAAAAAAGTATAGAACATAAAACTTCATATGCCGTAGGCTGACATTAATTAAGCAAAAATACGCGATAATTTACGTGGTAACGTTCCGCCTTTGAGTTCATATTATGTTATATTATATTTAGACCATGCAAATGATTTTTTGCACCGAAAATGATGACTATTTCTAAATAGATTTTTTTTATATTACATTTAAATAAGCTTCACGCTGTATCTAGCTCACAGCAGAGAGAACCTAGTTTTAACACACTCCGTTCCCCAGTGGCATTGGGTGGTGAGAGGCGGAACTCAACGCCGCGCTTGGCCTCGACACCAGAGCGAAGATGTGGATATATAAATTTAAGTAAATATTTCATTTCCTCGAGTGGGGATCGAACCCACAACCAGTCGATTTTACAGTCGCACTTTGTGCCCCTGCGCCACGACTGGCTTCTAATTACATTTATAATAATTTTTACTTTCTTGATATAATAACTGACGTGAAAGTTAAGAGTAGCAGGTGAATGAGTGGTAACGATTTAATGGTATGCGAGGAATCCGACATTGCCCTTATAACATTAGTTCAAGTTGATTTTATTATTAAATTGAAGGTTGTGTAACGATTTTAACGTGAACGTGATTTTAATGTTATCAAATCTCTTACGTAGTTAAATAACATATTTTCTGTACTTTCCTCATCAGACAGCAATATTGGCATGGATAGGACTCAAAACCCCATAATGCTTTTAAGTTTTATATTTATTATTCCTCAATCAGAGATTTATTTTTTAAAACCGAGGAAAATAATTAAAAGCAGGTATATGCTTTGACCAAAGATTTATAATTGAAAAGAAAGCTATGAAAATAATGGTATTCGATATCATCCCAGCCATTATCATATCAGAAGTAGGACTATAAACAATTCGAAGATAATATTTATTATTCCATTAGATATGGGCTATTGCGTCCACGAGGAGTCGTAAACATAGAGCATGTATACTTGTACATATGTATATGTGATATTGACTCTTAAATCATATAAATGGTTTTAATTACAACGATACCGTCGTATCACATTGGGGTAGTTTTCGATTGTACGGTTGGTGGTTGTAAGTTCGATTTCTATTCCGGGCAATGAATTAAGATATAGCGATGTGTGGAGTACCATAGAGTCTCGTGCAAAGTCATGAATTTATGTAAAAAGTAGAGAACGCTGTTTTGAAACTAGACTTTCTCTTGTTACACTGCTATACTCTATTGCACTCAACATCTCTACAAGCCTATGTAAGGGATAATGGGTAAAAATGTATGGAACCTAGGACCACCCTCCAATAGTAATAAGATGTATGTCATTGGATAGGTAATTTCCGTAGAAACAACTTTTGTTATGAGAGCTTTGCTGTCACGCTTATCCGTTTAGAGATATAATAGTTATAAGTTTTGTAGTAAGTTATCTTATTGTTAAGGCTCAAAATAAGTATTTTCTTATGGTAAAAAGAAAGGTTATATTAGCTGATAATGATAATAATTTTTAGGGTTCCGTACCCTCGGACATCTGTGAGAACGAAGCTATTACAAAAGTTGTTCCTATTAAAATAACCTATCCAATGATATATGTTTTATTGCTCTTGGATGGTGGTCCCAATCTGCCCATTATCCTTTGAATACATTAGTATAAAAGTTATATCATTTAATAACAAATTAACCTCTATCTCTAGGTGTAACTGTAAATAGTGTATGTGCGAGTTTTCAGTACTTTACTCTCTAAATATTATTCTAGATACAAATAGAAAAGTGTGTGACGAGGCAAAGCGCGGAGTTGAGTTCTGCATTTTCGGCAGAAAGTGTGGAACGGAGTGTCTTAACACTATGTTCCCTCTGTCTACCCTGCTCTGAGCGGAATACAGCGTGAAGATGAAAAAAAAATGGAAAAATGTGAAAAGAGAAATTTAAAATACTATAATTTCCTTTCGATTAAAAAATACAAAAAAAACATCACAGTAAGTATGTAGTTGTGCATAAGAACTGAATATTCTTGTAAAATTTGAAATTGATAAATAATCACAATATAATAAATAGCAAATATACAAATGATCACTTATTACTCGGGTGAATGAATTATTATTTATTTAATATTTTCTTCCTCGCTCTGGCAACAAGGCAAAAGTCCGGCGTAGAGTTCCGCCACAAAAAAAATCACAAAGTGGGGAACAGAGTGTCTTAACTCTAGGTTATCTCTACCTAACCTGCTATATGCATACGGGATACAGCGTGAAACTGTTTTTTTCTTAACTTTATGAAGCTTGATACAACTTCCGCCAAAAATAGCTTATTTTTTTGAATATATACTTTAATTAATGCTTTTGTAAGTAAACATAAGCTTAACTGTGAAATACCTCAATAGAAACGCTGAATGTGCTAATTAGCTGAAACCATTAACCTTTGAATACATCTTAAA
Organism: Heliconius erato demophoon; assembly: GCA_018249695.1. Taxonomy (NCBI): domain Eukaryota; kingdom Metazoa; phylum Arthropoda; class Insecta; order Lepidoptera; family Nymphalidae; genus Heliconius; species Heliconius erato. Next base: position 701 of record DWQW01006730.1, on the reverse strand, counting down.
CGATTTTACGTCGCTCACTCATTAATAAATCGTGTATGCCAAAATTAACTCTTACCTCATTTAGGTTTTTTTGCGGGTAGATTTAAAATTTATAACTGAGAGGATCCCTCGAGTGCTATAGTATTTATTACGGAAATATCGTTACAGTTTGTTTTATAATATAATAAGCTGTGTTGATGACTTAATAAATAATGAGAATGTTATTGTTTCACTAGGCAGGAAAAAAATATATACAGTAAGTAAGAATTAAAGAAAAAACAATTTATAAAAGTGAGCATTGATAAAAATTAAGCATTTTTAATCTTCTTCTTCTCATTTTTGTCTTCTCTGTTCTGTGTATTTTAAAGAATATTCTTTGAATTTAAAATTAAAAACAAACATTTTATGCTTCTATTGAGATAAATAGTAAAAGAAAAAAAGGGAAAATAAGGATTAAAAAAAATTCTAGTTGAAGTGATTTGTTTTAAAAAATATGAATTACTACTTATAACAATTGAACTAAAGCTTATAGAACAATAAACCAAGTATTTAGAACTCTGGGTATTGCAGAAAGATTTACTTTTAAAAATTTATATATGAACTAGCGACCCGCTCGCGGCTTCGCCCGCTTAAACCACAAAATTATTTAATTAACACACTGAATTATGTTCGTGTTTTGATATACCTATAATGTATGTTTGCAACGCAATGAAGATTTTTAA